>QTSX02000218.1:119020-139481 GCA_014839935.2 Entomophthora muscae | reverse complement strand
TGCCAATAAACCCTGTTAACAGAGTGTATATTTTAACCTGAGAGTTGGATTTTGTTTAAATCTGAAATCATTTTGTTTAAATCTGAAGTATTTTTGCTTGTTGCCATAGCTTTTAAAACTACTGTATATTATTCATGCAAAAAAGGCTTACAGAAATATTGAATAACAAGTGCACATAAGCTGCACACAATACAAGTAACCCAAGCAAACAAGATTGATTTTAAATTCATTTTGATCAAAAAATTCAAAAGAAAAGAGAAATATCCTCACTGTTTCAATAAATTATATTTAGGAGATAAGGGGAGCACATTTCAAACATAGTTTTTAAATTATATTAATGCCCTGTTATTAATTTTTAGCAGAGATAAACTCTTAAAAATGTGAACAGAAATCATTATTCATGCTTTTATTAAGAATTTAATATAGCATTGGAATAGTTCTTCACGCAATAGTGAGGTTGCCCTTCTTGGCACTCAATACTAAGAGTTTGTGGTAGTTAGCAGCCAAGAGCATGGGGCCAGTGTGACTGATGCATACACCCAGTGCTTTGGCTTGCCCAATAGAATTAAGATCTTTATGTTTTACTGTTGGAACTGGTGCTCTGGTTTTTGAACACCACATGTAGATCAACCCTGTGCAAAGAAATTTACAAGCCCTCACACAGGAAGGCATTGAAATTTATCTGTCCCCAGCTAATGTAGTCCCTGTGACATCAGCTGGAGCCAGCCAATTGACATCTTCTTTTTTCAGAGAGGCCAACTCAAATCTGACTCTAAATAAAGTCCACAAATTATAATCAATCAGGGGTTTCAGGAGAATAAAGCCAAGAACACAGGTGAGCAGAAATTTATAGCAATTGCTGAATGCCTTGGATTCACTTGAGGAACCATCATGAAGGAGCTCCATTGTGTTCAAAATCATGAAAATGCCATCAAGGTCAAGCCTATACACTTTAAAGGGACATCTCAGTGCACAGAGGGTACTTTAAATTCAGAACCTAAACATAAAAGTGCAGGATTTCCAAACCCTTTGTCCAAATTTTGAATCACTTTTGTGGGCAACTCAGCTGAGTGAAAAATAAAATATTTAATAAAATCAACCATTTATTTTGACTTTTTTGATCTATTTAAATTGGCAAAGTTTGAATCTCTTGAGCAGATAACTCAACCAATAAAAGACAAAACTCAGCAAACATATGTGGGATACATGAATCAGAAATGCATGATTCTAATGTACAATTTGAGATTTCCTGAATTTCAAACAAATCATAGACATCATGTAAAACTTAAAAAATCTGAAATTGTGGGATTGTCAAATCCAAGAACCAAATTTCAAATCAAAAATGAGGTGAACTTGAAATAAATATAATTTATGGGTGTCTCAAAAAGAATGATAAAGTATCTAGAGTGGATTTGTGCTAATTCTTTTAGGAATCATAGGCATTCTCAAAAAGCACCATATTCCATTTTTGGACGGCTAAAATTTAGATGCTTGATTACAGTTGATTTTAAAAAATGCTAATAATAAAGTAGAATTATATATTACAATCTATATTATCACGTTGTCTTTTACTTGATGTGTTGATAGTTCATTTGCTGTTGATAATGTGATTGATTTAATTGGATAGTTTCACCTCCAGTTGCCTTGGCAATAGGAAATCAAGTTGCCTCCCCAAGACCAGCTAGTCTTGGGGAGGCAACTGGAGGTGAAACTATCCAATTAAATGCAATCACATTATCAACAGCAAATGAACTATCAACACATCAAGTAAAAGCCAACATGATAAGATAGATTGTAATATATAATTCTACTTTACTATTAGCATTTTTTAAAATCAACTGTAATCAAGTATCCTTAATAGCAATACATGAATACATAGTGTAGTAAACTGATAGTTTATCTTTGCCCCCTCCTTCTATCAGGAATATTCCAGACAACACCTTGGGTCAGGACAATATTTTGTTTGAAATCAGGCTTGATAAGCAAAATAAAAATTGCAGCAGTTTCCCCAATAAGGGGAAACTGCTGCAAAAGCCGGGCCAACAATTTGAAAATCAAAAATGGTATTTTTGAATTGGATGGGTTTTATACCCCGCCCGCGGGCCGCGTGCCTGCCGCCAGCCTGCCTGCCAGAAGGGGACGGCGCACCCCCACAGCAGGGCCGCCCATCCCCACCAGATGGGGTAATTGCCAAATGGTAAAACCAAAAAAGGCAATTTCCCTAAACCCAAATGAAGGGGAAACTGCTGCCCAAATTTGGAAATTACCAAATTTGGGAGGAGCTGACAAGCTGCCCAACCCACTCATTCCTGCATTAACTGCAGAAGTCAAATTTGGATGCATGAAAGCATCCAATGATACACCAAACCAATGCAAGCCCAGAAGTAATAATTCATTGTCTGCACACCACTTCCAATTCCCTTCCCAAAAGGGAATTCCAGACAACACCAAGTGTTTGGGGTTCCCTGTCCAGTGTTTTACTCTATTCATGCCCCACAAGGATGATAGTATATAATAAAGCCAAATCACTTGATGATAGTTTGTGCTATCATTGAGTGAAATTACCTCTCAATAGTATCACATAAATCAACCAAGACTTTTAACCTTCATAAAGTTAAAGACACTAAGCTTTGTCTGCCCTTCCCCAGGACTAAAAGATGAACCATCTTATCTTCTCAGGTGTCCTTACAGCTTGCCTAGGGGTTGGGGGCCACCAACACTATCAATCACATGGGCCATTCAATGATCCAACTGGTGAGTACTTTTACAAGGAGATAGCACAGCTCAACTCCTCCGAGCAGTACTCCTGGCCCACGCTGGTATTGCCTCACTCCACCCAGTCTGTAGCCATATACACCTGTATATACTACGTACTCACATATTTTGCCGGTAATTTTGGATGTTATAACATGCACACCAAGGTCTTTCAATAGATTATGACGGTCTATCCCATCCTGACGGCGCTCACAGGTTTCCAAGTTGCCAACTTGGTCCCTTATTTTGCTAAAATACTCCCCCAATTGTTGGGTCTTTACACCTTCTTCCTTAAAATGAAGTTTTATGTCCCCTATCTACGCTGGGGGCCAAAAAACTTTTAAAAAATTTCTGCGTCATCAGGAGGGTAGCTCATATATAATTATATGGTTTTTTGGTTGCTATATTAGTGATTTAGAGTGCAGAATATTACATCATTTCCAGTTTAGACAATTTTGCATTTCATTTAATTTCATGTCTAAACATGTTTGTTGAGATTGGATTTTTCATTTGATTTTATCCAGAGTGGAGCTTCTTGATTTGGGTTGATTTGTCCTAGTTACTTACTGTACATTCAATTTGGATTCCAGTTCCTGCAATTATTATTTTAGTTTACTAGTGGCATTCAAAAGTGATTTGAAATTATTTTTTGGATTTGACAATCCCGCAATTTCAAAAAACATAGTAAACTTAATGAAATGGTTGATGGATTTAAACACTTCAAATCTGATTCCAGTTAATTTATTTTGTCCATTAGAAATATGCAGTTTGACTTGAGCTTTGCAAAGTGTCTATGAGTTCCTGCATTTTTAAAAATCCAAATAAAAACACAAAGAATTAAATTTAATTAAAAAAGGCCATCTCGCAAAAGTGATTTGAAATTTGGACCAAGGATTTGACAATCCCGCATTTTTATGTTTAGGTTCTGAATTTAAAGTACCCTATCATGACATCCCTTGTGCAAAGCAATCATGACTATCAGGGCCCAAGTTCTATTTGTCCCTGCTCTAAATTGCTTAGAAATCCCAGATAAGATTAGCAATAATGAGCCAAAACTGGTTCAGACACTTAAGGTGGTTAATGATGATCAGTGTCAAGAATCCTGAGTTATATGGTAGACTGAACCATCACTCTTCTGGTTCATAGGCTGCTATTTCCTAGGTGGCACCCTGCCATCAAAGCTTGATAAAGTACTGATGTGATCCAGATGATAGATTCTGTCAGGGAGCCAGCCTGCAGTGTGTTCTGGAGAACTTGCAGGAAGACATCCCACGGGCCCAGAGAGAAGGGGCCATCACAGGATGGGAGCTAACTTTACAATATAGGAGAACAATTTTCTGAGAAAGACCCAAGGTCCATTAGATGGCACCATAGAATCAACTAGTCCAGTGAGTGTTATGTAGAGGACACCAAATAGTTGAGGTTGATTCATTGGTGATCACAGTTTCTTGAAGGAGGTTGGGCTGCAGGGTCACATGAGGAGTCATAGGCACTAAATAGGTGAGCAGGTAGTTGTATTTTTCCCAGAATAGTAATGGTTGCTCAATATACCAGGTGCCTTCATGGCTAATGAAATCAGGTTCTCTGGTTCTGGCTTCAGGTTTGTAGAATAGAATTTCTTCTAAGGTGAACTCTGAATAAGAAGGGTTGAGGGGATATTCCTTGAAGTGTACCAGGCCATAAAGCGCTCCTGGTGGACAGTATAACTCAGGTGGCTTGTCCACGCTTTCTTGGGGTTGGCTGGTAGAAGGCGCAGAGCTGGAGAAATTAATATATAAGTGAAAAAGTGCTATAACTAGGTATGGGATGACCTGAGAGAACCAGAGGTTCATAACACTTTATTGAAAAATTGGCAATTTGCACCTTTCTGGTGGCCCCAGAGTATAAGTATGCCCATCTATAATAGGAAAGTTTTTCAAAATTCTTTGGGCCAGGTGGTAATATTTTCCAAGTTCTGGAAATCTTCTGTAACATCAGATATTGTTGGTGTGTCATTGGCTGGGCTTGGGCAGAGAAACTCATATTTCCCTTTCAAGGCAAATGATTTGTCATCATCTGGTGGGCCTTGTTTTTGGAGTAATTTGTGCAATACTCTATTAGCAGGAAGCTGGTTAGTCATGGGAATACTGCTCATGTGAGCACTTTTATTGGCTAATCTAGAGGGGTTCATAAACAGGCGTTATGTGCATGTAGTTTGCCCTCATTAGTTGGTTTCAGAGGTCTCTCCAAAGTTAAATCTACCCCTGGTTTGAGCCCAAAACACGCAGGCAGCAGGGTCTGCGGGTGGCAGCCCGCATGGGGTTGGGGTTTAAATCCTTGGAATGGGATTATGTCTTGTGAATTAATGGCATACAGCTGTCAATTATGACAACTAGCATATTTCAGTTCTGAGTCTTGCACATTTGTGACTGATTGCTTATGCAATTTCTTGATTGTTTGTCAATGTTGGTTTCAGAAATTGACACCACTATTCCCCAAAAATGCAATCCATTTCCTGGGGACTAATGACTCAGGGACTAGTAAAAACCACAACAAGCTTATTGAAAAAGAGTTTTATTGGCCCAAATTACCAGAAGTTAAGAAATTGGGGGCCTTATAATTACCAGATAAATCACAAATCTTGAGCTGCTCTCTAGGGCCTAAAATTTACAGATTAATCACTTCAAACAACCAATTATACTGTGTCAGTACTGGGAAGAGTGAAGCAGATGGCCAACTGGCCAATAAGGATTCACTGCCAAGCCAGAAGCCAATTCCAAGCAATATATAGCTAGTTAAGTGGAAATCTCTTCTTTCTTGACACCTATAAATAAAAATTATTATTTAATGAAAATTGAGCACTTTAAATTTTCATGATTTTATTACATCACTACAAACCTCATACTGTTGGTACTTTCTAATGGAGAGTACTTGCAGCTCTAACACTAGCGCTGGGAAACTGAGCAAATTATTGCTTCTTTAGTACAACTAACATATGTATCAGCTATCTCTTCTAGACTTCTGGATCACAAAATAAATCCTGAGTATGTTTCCCCTTTTTATACCAAAGCTTTGACCATGTCTGCCACCTTGCCCTGCCAAGCAGGCAAATGAGTGCCACTACTGAAGAGCTTTCCCTTGTTGCTACCACTCCACCTTATGATTACATCAAGCTTGGTTTTGCCTATGTAACCATTCTGGGTCTCATTAAAAAATTGATTTCCCATATAGGAGCTTGGCAACCATGGCTACTTCTTCCAGTTATATGGTGAGAATGTCACCTGTCATCTACTGTGACTTTCAAGAAAGGCCCTTCCCCTCATCTGAAGGGTCCCCTGAGAGCAACCCAGGCTGTGAAAGCAACTAACAACTCTGCAACCAGCTGCAAAATAACAGAGGTTGGGCCATCAATCACTGAGGCCAGAAGGCCAAGATATTATAACATGAGAGAACCATCTTCTTTATTTTTTGGGTAAAAGGGCAACTTTCAGCATTTAAACAAACTGCATGTTGAAACTTTGTCAACATGCAGAAATTTAACTTTAACTTGGTATTTACGCTTCAGCCTACTAACCAATTGAAAAACAAGCTATTTTTATTGTATCATGCAGCTGGATTTAATAATCAATGAGAAAACAAAGCCAATGTTGATGCCAATTATTGCACCTGAACTAATTATAGCTCATTATTGAGATTAGGGAAGATATCAGTCTAATAGAATGTTCAAATAATAGGAATAATATGTAGCTTTACTTGGGAGATGGTATTTAATATACCAGAAAGGGAAGCCACTAACTCACTAAGGGAGTGATATTGTGGCAGGATCCAAGTATGGTGTGAGCAGCAAATATCTAATTGAGGGATTGACACTTGGGAACTTGTTACACTCCTGATTAGAAAGCATTGCCCATTTTTTGACATTGGTGGTGGGATGCCCAATGTCATTTGATACATCATGAGGCGCCTCTATGAGTGCCCCCTGTGTATTGTGAGATACATTGATGGGCAGGAAGTCAATCTTGGTAGCAACACAGTTAATAATGGGCTTAATTTTTATCAAAAAAATAAAAATTAAATTACTATTAAAAATACCAAATCATTATACTTTTAGTTTTAGGCTGACTTCAATAATGAACATACATTTTGTAGACATAAATTAACGGTTACATATATTTCTTAATAAAATGAACATAATATAGAATATCTTCACTTATAATAAGCTGTTTATATTTATATTTGACCCTTTGTTTCATAGTTATTTGACATATAGTGGGTATGAATTTCAAGATTTTTTCAAGGGTATGGATGTACAAGCATTCTGGCTACCACCAACTTACTTAACATCCAGCCATTGCCCGGTTTGGTGCCCTTCCAATATACAGTTTGACATACCAAGAATGGCAACCAATCAATATCACATGGCTGTCCAAGTATCCAGTGGCTCAAACCCATCCTGCACATGACCAACCCCTAGGTTTGATCCAACTAAATCTCTGCCACAGCCAAATCTATATAAGTCTAAAATACTATCTAATAAAAGATACTTCTCTTCTTTCCTACTTCCATATTTGAAGCTTCCCCAAAAGGCGCTCCTTATCACTGATAGCAGCTACATGTTTTTGACCACGCCCATGAAAGAGAAAATGACTGACCGAAACCTGCCCACCTTTGCTCATGTACTCAACCAGGCCACGTCTCAGGAGACCTGGAAAATGTACTTCCACGCCCACAACATTGATGAAGATATACCTAGTGGATACACCGTATTCAAAGGTCTGGTCATGCCCAAAGCATGCACCAAGATAATTCAATACAGTCACTCTCTCCAACCACAAACAAACACACAACCACCCTTTACAGGCAAAGTGACCAACACCAAATACATTGTTATTGACAAGTTCTTTGGTAAAAACAAAGAAAAAATCATCAACTGGCTAGATCACTCAGCCACTAAACTCTGCGCCAGCTGCATCCTCCATGAGAAATAGGTCCAGGAAGCCAGCAAGCGCCTGTACAAGGCTGCAGCTAACTGGTTTGCTACCTGGGTTAGCTCACAAACTGACAACCAGCTTGAAAACTGGGAAGAGTTCAAAGCGGACATCACACATAATTTCTGCATCACCAAATCCCTCCAAGACATTGCAATACAGCTCAACAATATTTCTCAGAAGACCACTATCAAAGCTTACGTCAATGAATTTGAGAAAATACACCACAAAATCCAGAACCCAGCACAAGCTGACAACGTACATACCAGAGCCTCATTCATCAACAGAATGAAACCCTCTGTTACTGTCCTAGTTTGTCCAGAGGCCAACACCTCCATGCCTGCGCTCATTGCAGAAGCCAAGCACGCAGAAAAACATGTAAACATGGAATATGCTGCACGCAACAGCAATTGCTCCTCAAACAGCAATGGCAGAGAGAACTCCAATGGCAACAAATGCCAAAATACCAATCATAGCAACAATAACTTCAATTGCAACAATGACAATCACAGCCAAAGCGCAAACCGCTCCTGTCCCAAGAAAGAGGACACTGCTGAAGTAAACAATGCTGAAACAGCAACCCGCTATGAATCTGACCCCACATTCTCTGACCTTGAAGGTCTCAAAACAGAGGAACAGGGAAAAGAGGAGGGAGAACAGACTTAAGTGCCCCTGTCTCCCCCAACTTGAAAAGAAACTGTACCAAGGCACAAACCTTGCTGCTTTCATCCCATGTGTCCCACAATCCTCCATTTTTATGAACCTAAAAATTAAAGATTGCTCACAACTTCTTATCTATCCATGCACTTATAAATCTCATATACATAAAATTTTATTGGACTCTGTTGCACAACACACCATGGTTAGTAAACCATTTTTAACCAAATACAAGATACCAGTTGTCAAATCCAACTTCAAATACGCCAGAATGGCAGACAAATCAAATGTTCTACTTGAAGGCAAAATGACTCCCTTCAGAATTGACCTCCAAGGCATAAAAACGTCCATCAAAGGACTTTTCATGAAAAAAATAAGCTATGGCATTGTAGCAGGCATGGACTGGTTCACTGGCAACAGTGGCAAAATTGACTGTAGGGATGTAAAAGTGAGAATCCAAAAATGAGAACCTAAAAGTGGCCAAGTTGACAATTTTAAAATTTTAAAATTAAATTAAAACAGCTCATCTGAAATTAAAATTTATTATGGTCATATAAAATACTTTTTATTCATTATCTCAACTAAAAAAAAGTCAAGAAAAAGTAATTACTTTATTATAAAAAGCCATTTTGAAAATTTAAAAAGTGTCAACATGGCCACTTTTAGATTCTCAATTTTACATCCCTACAGTTGATTTTGCCACTGTTGCTGGTTTGCCTGAGTGAACCCCAGTGTATGTTGGAAAATAAAAACCATGACTATCAAATGCAACCAAGTCAATTTTAACATCCTCAAAGAACCCAACAACATCATTTTAAGAGACACAATATTTGTCCAGGCCATAAACCAAGATGACTCAGAACATCTAACCAAAGACAGTACCCTCCACATAATGAGGTACACTGAATTCAATAACATGCAAACAACCAAGATCCAATCCTCAGAACTTGTGACACTCCTAAATGAATACACCCATGTATTAAAAGAAGAACTCACCAAGTTACCTCCCAAACAGGAGGTCAAACATGGCATTGCCCTATGTAAAGCCATGCCTAAACCTGCACCCCTCTACAGACTCTCTTCAATGGAGATCCAAACCCTCAAAACACACATTGAGGACAATCTAGAAAAAGGATTCATTTGTCTGTCTGAATCCCCATGGGGGCAGCAGTGTTCTTTGTAAAGAAAAAGGAAGGCACTCTGTGTCTAGCAACTGACTACAGAGCACTAAATGCAAGCACAGTAAAGAATAAATACCCTCTTTCACTTATAGATGATCTGTTTGCAAGACTCTCAGGAGCCAAATTTTTCTCCAAAATTGGCTCACCTCAGGCTACAACCAAGTTGAAGTAAAGGAAAAGGACATACCAAAAACCGCGTTCTGTACACAATTTGGATCCTTTGAGTGTAGGGTAATGAACTTTGGGATGACCAACACTCCCGCAACCTTTGTCATCATGATGAATCAATTGCTAAATGGCCTCTCAAACACATTATGCTACCTTGACAATATCATCATATTCTCAAAAACAAAAGAGGAACACCTCACGCATGTCTGCAAGACACTCAATTGACTTTCTAAGCACAAACTTTATGCAAAACCAAGTAAGTGCCAATTTATGGAAAAGGAACTCCTGTTCTTGGGCCACATTGTCTCTGACAGTGGCATCAAAGCAGATCCAGACAAAATAAAAGCCATAAAAGCATACAACACCCCACCTCTGTTAAACAAGTTAGATGCTTTCTTGGAATGGTAGCTTACCTAAGGAAATACATCAAAGACTGCAGAAAACTAACCACATCAATCAATGACTTAACCAAGGGTAATGCCAAAAGGAAGTTTATCTGGACACCAGAATGTGACAAGAATTTCCAATTATTAAAACAAGCTTTGATTGAAGCACCAATCTTTCAATACCCTAATAACAACAGGTGCTACAAGCTTGATTCAGATGCCAGTGATCCCGCCATTGGCGCAGTCCTGCGCATCTGCCAGCCAGGGCAGAAAGACTTCCTGTCAGTATGCTATGAAAGCAGAAAACTGACCAACACTGAGCAGAGATACCCAATACATAATAAGAAATTTCTAGCAATATATCACGCATGCAAGAAATGGAGATGTTATCTAGAAGGACATTTAAAAGTCTGAGTACTAACTGACCATATATCCTTAATCTATTTCAAAACTCAGAACACACTCGCACGGAGACAAGCCAAATGGATGTCCCTGCTAGCGCAGCTGGATTTGGACATCCAATACAAAAAGGGGGCAGAGCTGGTCACAGCTGATGCTCTCTCTAGACTATGTCAGCCTAGAGAGGATCACCCTGACCACCTGGACCTTGACTGGCCTAACCTGTACAACACTGAGTATAAAACCAAAGGGAAAGACCCCTCAACACATCAACTGACCCACAATACATTAGTAAGGAACAAAAAGTATTTCCATGTATCAAATGACACTGTATACCAAATCATTAATGACAAACATGTCCTGTACATCCCACTTGCACAAAGAGTTGACACCATATTAAGACATAACTGCCTATTAGGGCATACAAAGGCTAACAACCTATACCTCACATTAAAAGAGATAGTATGGTGGCCCAACCTCAAACAGTAGATAGTTGATGTTCTGAAAAATTGCACAGTTTGCAAGAAATACACCAGCACAAAGGCTCCCCAGCCAACAGTCAACCCAGTACCAGACCCTGAACCATTCAAGGTTTGGGGGCTAGATGTAGTGGGGCCCTTCCGAGAAACAAAAACCAAACAATGCTTTCTAATTGTAGCCATTTACTTTGCCACACACTGGCCCATCTGCTGGGCAACAAAGGACCACAAACCAAAACCATAAACCTATTCATTAACAAAGCAATCATAGCCAACTACAGCACCCCCATCTACATCATAACTGATGGAGCAACTGAGCTATCAGGTCACATAGTAAACAACAATCTAAAATCCAAAAACATCAAACACCCCACAACCTTGCCCTTCAGACC
Organism: Entomophthora muscae; assembly: GCA_014839935.2. NCBI lineage: Eukaryota > Fungi > Entomophthoromycota > Entomophthoromycetes > Entomophthorales > Entomophthoraceae > Entomophthora > Entomophthora muscae. The sequence goes on along the minus strand of QTSX02000218.1, from coordinate 128,098 downwards.
ACAGGCCAATGGCAGAGTTGAACATCTAACTTACAGCCTCATCAGAACCCTCAAGAAAATAATGGATGGCAAAGCCAAAGACACATGGCCACTATACGTGAAACATGCATTACTAGTATCCCAGGTCTGCACTAATCAAGGGACAGGCTATTCACCATTTGAACTAACATGCGGATACAAACCAGAAATAATTACCCACAACAAGCAGCCATACGTAAAGATCCCCCCAGGGAAACCCCCCAAAGTAGAACAAGTACCAAATCTATAACACATACACCTCAAAGCTTAAATAGCAGAAATAAAAAGACTCAAAACACAAAAGGTAACCTCCACAGAGGAACCAATTCCCATCAAAGCCCCCGTCTGGGTCCTAGCTGGCAACAGAAAGAAACTAGACTCAGTACACAGAGGACCAGGAAGAATCATCAAGTACAGACCAGACCAAAACATATATCTAGTGAAATTCCAAGGTGCCAAAACCCCTATTGTCAAGAAATATCACAGAACCTGTCTCCGCCTTAGCAAAGGAGAACACTTGACCAGACTGGTACCAACTAGTAAACAACTCCAGGAACATCAGGCTGCTGCCGTTAAGACAAAGCCCCCTCATGATGTACCAGAGTAACCCCTTAAGGGGGTGTCAAGGGTCTGGATGTACAAGCATTCTGGCTACCACCAACTTACTTAACATCCAGCCATTGCCCGGTTTGGTGCCCTTCCAATATACAGTTTGACAAACCAATAATGGCAACCAAGCAATATCACATGACTTTCCAAGTATCCAGTGGCTCAAACCCATCCTGCACATGACCAACCCCTAGGTTTGATCTAACAAAAGTCTGTCATAGCCAAATCTATATATTTCTAAAATATTATCCAATAAAAGATACTTCTCTTCTTTCCTAATTTGTCAGGGATCCAGTCTTGAGTGGTCAGACTGTTGTTTTCAGGGGTAACTTGGGCCAGGTTTTTTGTGGGTAATGCCCGCCACAAGAGGGGAGCTAACTTTAAAAGGTAGGAGGCAGACTTCCCCACCCAGGACCATGGGCTGGCGTCCTGGATTATAGTATCAATTACCCCTGTGAGGGTGATGTAAATAATCCCAAATAGCTTGCCAGTGTGGTCAGTTGGGGGGTTGGGTGAGGAAGCGGGCATATGCTTGGGTGTCACAGGCAGTTCCATATGGATATTGTAAGCAGGAAGGTAGTTGAATTTCCCTCTGAACAACTTGGGTGTTGAAAATATCCACAGGCCTTGTTGGTTGTATCTAATTGCAGATTGTATGTGGGCCAAAGGATTGAGTTTGAGTACCTTTTCCAGGGTGTATTCATTGTATTCAGATTTCAGAGGGTAGTCGGTAAAATGGACTGGTCCAAAGGGTACACCAGGAGGACAGAAAACAGCAGGTGGTGGGGCAGGCGGGCCAGGAGATCTTGAACTGAATTGGTAGATGGCAAATACAAAATAAGGCAGTAGCTGTATAAGCCAAAACAACATAATCTTTATTCAAAAATTGCAATAAGTTTGGAGCATGGGGTCCTTTGGTCTATATAGTACCCCATCTCCAAACTTAACATTTTCCATGGGGGGTCCATCAGGGCATTGGGAAGGGTAGGGTTGGGGGAACTGGGTGCTTGGGTCCAAAGGCAGCAAAATAGCACTTGGCCTGGGAGTTCTTTCATTGGTCAAGAATCTCAATTTGGCTACCTGATTATATTGCTTTAGTGTCGTGGTCATGGGACCAGGCTGCAGGCCTGTGCCTCTTTCCTGGGTTATCTCTTGATTGGTTGCTGGTGTAGACTTTAAGTTCATGAAGCTAATAGTTGCCAAATCAGTACCTCCATTAGGCGCTGTGATTAGTCTTCCATTTGGTGCAATAAATTCCTTGGTTTGTCTTGTTTTACTGCATGGGTCAACATTCTTGGTATCAGATGGTGGGGGCTCAATCCCAGAAAGGTGCAGGCGGGCCGTCCTGCAGTCCACAGGCCCGGCGGCCTGGGGGGTCCAGGGTCAGGGTTTGATTCCTGCTCCTGGGCCTGGGTTTCCAGAGAGGAAGAATTGTCAATCCTGACATAATTACATATTTGAAGCTTCCCCAAAAGGCGTTCCTTATCAATTTGTTGTCAGGAATGACATTTTTCCCTTCTTGAAATCCAAGGTTTGGAACAGGGCTTAAACCCTGTTGTGCTGGGAGTATGGGGGAAACTCATCTTTTTAATTGGGCACAGAGTACTTGGCTTTAATACTGTCATATGTGAGGATATGATTAGTATTGTGGCAGAAAAACTTATAGGAAGAGGAATCAATTATTACTTTTGAGAGTTGGCTTTTGATCACGCAGAAGCACTTTTTAATAAGTCAAAATTATTTTATTATTATTAGGAGAAAAGTATTTATACCCTCTTAGGAGCGTCTCCCTGAGCTGTTGGCAATATCTTCTAGGACATTCCAACACACTCTTATTTTGGGTAATTAGTGATCTAGGTTTGGCCATTTCAAACACGCCAACCAATGAGATTTAATTGCTTCACCCAGCACAGGTGGTACTTGCTGGCGTGGGGGTTTAGTATATTTTGGGGTCATCTATCCTGTTTAATTTGTGTCTCCACGTTGGCTGCTTAGAAATACAGTCAATTTAGGAAATCTGAGATTATGGGGAATCAAACCCAGCGCCTTGGCGCTCAATGTAAAAGTAAGGCAGTGCTTATCATTGGCTAGTTTAAGGCTCAGGTCAGCAGACTACTAATGATTCAATATGCATATGATTCATACTACCAATTTGTGTTATTTGGTAGCTGCAATTCATATTTGCAAGTTCTGTCATAATTAGTATCATTGTATTTTGTACTACTATTTTATGGATCTAGGTGTAGCAATCTCAATCTGTGGGCTCTGTTATAATTGGCATCATTGCTTGGTCAAAATTCCTAACAAACCCTGGCCCAGTCTACCGCAGGCTGCCAGCCCTGAGGACCAGAGGGTAACTGCCTGTGTTTTTCTGGGATTGAACCCTATCTGATTTGAAATGAAGGTGAGTTTCAGGGAGCCAACCTTGGGCAGCCAGCCTGTCATTTTCTGGGAACGCACATGCGCAGGTTTAAGAAAAGGGCCCACCACAAGATTGGGGCTAACTTAATAAGGTAGGTGATTGACTTTTCCACCCAGGACTATGGGCTGGCAGCCAGAATTATAGCACCAATCAATCCAGTAAGGATGATGTACACAATATCAAATATTTTACTGGTATGGTTCAAGGGGAGGTTGGGTGCAGATGCAGATGCAGGCACCAATTTGAAAGTCACTGGCGGTTCCAGGTCCAACTGGTATGCAAGCAGAAAGTTATATTTGTCTCTGAACAACTTGGGTTCAGATATGTGCCAAGAACCTTGTCTGTTATATCTGGCTGCTAATATTCTGCGGGCCAGGGGATCTTGTTCCAGGATCTTTTCAAGAGTGTACTCCTTGTATTCAGGCTTCAGCAGGTATTCCATAAAGTGGAAAAGTCTAAATGGGGCACCTGGCAGATGATAAACTGTGGGCAGGCGGACCAGGAGATCTTGTGCTGAGCTGATAAATTGTGAAGATGAAAAAAGGCAATAATTGGGAAAACCAATATCTCATAAGCTTTATTATTAAAAATGACAATAAAGTCTTAGTGCAGGGTCTATGGGTCTATATAGTACCCTGTTGCTAAACTTTACATTTTCTATGGATGGGGTTCATCTTAGGATTGGGAAATATGAGGTTAGGTGGCCAGGACACCCAAGACAGAAGCAGCAAAATGGCACTGCTGCTGGGCATTTGCTTATTGGTTAAAATCTCTGGGAAGGTTGCTCAATTCTTCTGTTCTCAAGCCATGGTCATGGGAGCAGGCTTCAGGCCTGTGTTTTTCTCAGGTGATGAATTTTGATTGGCCACTAGTACATACTTCAAACTCATGAAGCTAATGGTAGGAATTTCTTTGTTTCCATTAGGCAATTTGTCTGATCTTCTATTAGGCGAGGTAGTTTCTAAGGTTTGGCCAAAATTATCATCTAGTAAATTATGCTCAGCTTCAGCCTTAGGAGGCTCAATCCAAGGAAAACTTGGGTGGCCAGCCCTTTGGTCCTTAGGGCTAGCGGCCTGTGGGAGATCAGGGCCAGAGTTTGAATCCCTCCCTTGGGCCCTGGTTTTGAGGGGAGAAAAATTGGCAATACTTGTTGTAAAATTAGACTGTTAGTGTATACTGAGTAAGAGTTAGCCCTTATAACTATTCAATTACTATACTTGATATCAGGGTAGTAAACCCAAATAGGATTGAACAATAGATAGGGGTAAAAACTTGTCTTTATTTCAGTATATTGCCAAGTATATATAATGGGGTAGGAAATTGGGAGAGGGGAATTGGGGAAATGGGGAAACAGCACCAGGCTTGGCGTCAACACCAATATGTCAGGAATATTTCTGACACTTATAGTTGTGTAATAAAAAAACTGTCACCTGCCATCAATGTGAAGGCGCCTGCCGCCACCAAGCAAACATCTGCTATCACCAAGCAGACATCCACCACCAATGTGCGGACATCCACTGCCACCAAGCAGATACATGCCGCCACCACACAGAAGTCCGCCACAACCAAGCTGTTGCTTGCCGTCAACGTGCAGGTACCCACCACCACCACCACCACAGAAAAGCCTGCCACAGCCAAGCTGTTGCCCACTGCCAACGCACAGACGCCCACCGCCATTGAGCAGATGCACACAGCCACTGCACAAGCGCCTGCTGTTGTAAAGAACCAACAATTGGGGAAGTATTTTAGCAAATTAGGGTACCAAGTTGATCACTTGGAACCCAGTGAGTGCAGTCACAATGGGATAGACTGTCATCATCCATCAGAAGACCTTGGTGTGGATGTTATAACATCCAAAATTACTGGCAAAATATGTGAGTATGTAGTATATGAAGGTGTATATTGCTATGGACTGAGTGGAATGGGGAAAAACCAGCGTGAGCCAGGAGTACAGATTGGAGGAGTTGAGCTGTGCTATCTCCTTGTAAAAGTACTCACCAGTTGGATCATTGAATGGCCCATGTGATTGATAGTGTTGGTGGCCCCCAACCCCTAGGCAAGCTGTAAGGACACCTGAGAAGATAAGATGGTTCATCTTTTAGTCCTGGGGAAGGGCAGACAAAGCTTAGTGTCTTTAACTTTATGAAGGTTAAAAGTCTTGGTTGATTTATGTGATACTATTGAGGGGTAATTTGCTCAATGATAGCACAAACTATCATCAAGTGATTGGTTTTTTATTATATACTATTATCCTTGGTGGGGCATGAATAGTGCAAAACATTAAAAAGGGAACCCCAAACACTTGGTGTTGTAAGGATTCCCTTTTGGGATTGGGATTGGAGGGGTTTGGCAAGCAATGAATTGTTAATCTCTGACTTGCATTGCTTTGTAGTTTCTTTAGGTAATTTCATGCGCTCAAATTCCACTTCTGTAATTTCTGCATTAAATGGTTTGCAGGGCAGCCTGTCAACCTCATCCAAATTTGATAGATTCCAAATTTGGGCAGCACTTTCCCCTGTTTTTAGGTTTGGGGAAATTGCCTTTTCAGGCTGCCTAATTTGGAAATTTCCCCATCTGGCAGGGGTGAACAGTCCCACTGTGGGGGATGCACTGTCCCCTTCCAGCTGGCTGGCAGGCTGGGCTGGGCTGGTAGCCAGCCACGCGGCCTGTGGCGGGGGTATAAAACCTGAATTTTAAAATCTTAGAAATATTAAAATCCTTTTGATCCAAAAGCTGTTTTGTGGAAGTTTCCCCAATCAGGTGGAACTGCTGAAATTTTTTGTTTTGACTTGTGAGATCAAAAGTGCACAAACTTTTTGTCTTGCAAAAGTTTGTTATCAGAAATATTCCTGACAGCCACTCTTGCCAGCCCCACCTGCAAGTCATCCTCAAACCAGGCATCTATGAGCCAGCCTGCCAGCCTTTGCCCTCCCATGCCAGCAGGCCAGTCCCCATCCACTCCTTTGGGAAATAGCCAAATCAGAAAACCAGGAAAGGCAATTTCACCAAAGCCAAACTTGGGAGGAACTGCTGCCCAATTTGGGAGCTTACCAAATGGGGAATGGACTGACAGGCTCTCCAACATTGAAATCCATGCACCGAATTTAGTAAATGGATTTGGATGAATGAAGAAGACCCAATTGGCACTATGTCAATGCAAACTGTGATCCAGCCAAACCTTCTCAATTGCTAGCCACCCAAACCAACCCAGAAAAGGTAATAACAGATGCAACTCAGACTCTTGGTTCCCCAATGCTATGACTTCCAATAATCATGCCTTGTAGGTCCACTAGTATAAATAAAGACAAAACCCTCAATGATAGTATGTGCTATCATTGAGCAAATATACTCCTCAATATTATCACATTAATCAATCCTTTACCTAGGCTAAGCAAGTAACCTTACTAAAACCATTACCCCTCCCCAAGTCAGAAGATGAACTACATCATCTTCACAGCTGCCTTGACAGCTTACCTTGGGATAGGGGGCAACCAGCCAACCAATGCTCAATTTTGTCCTGAACCACAGGGACCAAAAGGGATATTTTACAATGAGCCAACTCACTTCAACTCAATGGATTTGAACCCATGGACACCTCTGGCATCATCTCGCCCAACTCCCAACTTGGCTACTTATGTGACCTCTGCAGCTATGCTATTGTACCTTGCCGTCAGCCTTGGACTATGAAACATCCTTACCAAAGCCTTCTTACAAGCAATAAACTTATATCCAATTGGCTAAGCCTTGAACAGCTTTGAGCTGCCTAACCTGCCATCTTATGATACTAAAGTTTTACCCTCAATACTTGGGTATTACACAATATTAGTATCTCTATCAATATTAAATATTGATTTTATGTCAAGAAGTAAGGATCAATCAAGCAATTAGGTTGTTGATGCCACCTCCATTTAGTCTTCCAGACTTAAGCACCAATTGCAGGCTCCAATTCTGTAATTAGATACCTTGTTAATTGTACTTATGTAGAACCTTTAAATGGCCTAATTCCTGAGAAGATTTGAGTGGAATCCAGAATGCTCTGGTATCCACTAGCTCTCAATAAATTGGTCATGTGATTTTCTAATTTATAATTGTATTCTGGATCTGACTTCAAACTTAATGTCTATCAAATCCATCATTAGTTAGCACATTTGCAACAATCCTGACAGTGAGTTGGAATATGAAAGTGCCAGCATAGAAGCTTCAATTAGTGCAACTAAAGACCAACATCTTGAGTTGCTAATGGAGTCAAAGAGGCGCCTGCCATTAGCTTGATGAACCTGAGGCCTATCCTGGTGATCAATAAGGATTCACCCCCCCCCTAAAAAAGATGCTAATCTACAGCCTGTCCCTGGGAATGATTCACAATAACAGAGTGGCTGTGATACCCTTCTAGATAAATCAGCTAATGAGAGCCTGGCCTGTGCCTGTGCCATTTGGCTGCCCTCAAATGTGGGTGTCTGGCTCACCTGAGTTCCCATTTTCCTATCTTTGAGTTTTTGTTTTACCCCCCCAAAGGAAGTTATTGAGTATGTGTCAACTCAACGTGATGTATCCCAAGGACTTGCACCTTGACACACTCAATTGCTGCTTGAAGCGGTTTCTCACCCATGATCCATTTTCCTATCTTATAACACCCAATCATTAGAACTAAAGTCTGGTAGTGGTATACTATATGAGCTCCTAGACCATGTGATAGAATTTATTGCCATTTTTGAATAAAGGTTGTAAGATATTGCCTTTCACAATTATTACCATATTTGATCTTAGTAATCTACCAATTCAACCCCAATTTTTCTGGTCTGCCTGCCTCACTACCTGCAAGTTTACATCCCCCAGGTGCCTGATTTAGTCCTGTTTACTTCAAGAGTGTCTTTTGAAACCTGAATATAAATCATATACCTCTAAAAGTATACTAGCTCATGATCCCTTGGTGTCAGGTACCCACTTCTCCAGAATCAGGTCTCTGTACTCCATCCAGTATTCCATATTGATTTCAGGCAAGGTGGCCATTTTCATCAACCAAGCAGTAGTGTACACATTCTTCATAGCAGGAATCACAACCAATGGGACCAAGTCAGTGTTTTAGGAGAGCAAGCAGAAAGTCATAGATAGCAACAAAGCCAATATACCCAAGCCACTACCAACATTAGTAGTAAGCATTCTAAGCACTAGCTAGTTTTTTATTTCAAACTATTGTAGAACACAGTATATCTGGGTATTAGGAAAATGTCAGGGATCCAGTCTTGGGCGGCTGGCCTGTTGTTTTCAGGGGTAACTTGAGCAAGTGTTTTAGAGGGCAAAGCCCACCACAAGAGAGTATCTAACTTAAAAAGGTAGGAGACAGAATTTCCCACCCAAGACCATGAGCCGGCTGCTGGGATTATAGTGTCAATTACCCCTGTGAGGGTGATGTACATAATCCCAAATAGCTTGCCAGTGTGATCAGTTGGGGGGTTGGGTGAGAAAGCGGGCATAGGCTTGGGTGTCACGGGCAGTTCCATATGGATATTGTAAGCAGGAAGGTAGTTGAATTTCCCTCTGAACAACCTGGGTGTTGAAAATATCCACAGGCCTTGTTGGTTGTATCTAATTGCAGATTGTATGCAGGCCAAAGGATTGAGTTTGAGTATCTTTTCTGGGGTATAGTCCTTGTATTTGGTTTGCAAAGGGTATTTATTGAAGTGAACAGGGCCAAAAGGTACACCCAGAAGGCGGGAAACTGCGGGCAGAGGGACAGGAGGGCCGGGAGATCCTTTACTGAATTGGTAGATGGCAAATATAAAATAAGGCAGTATCTGAGTAAGCCAAAATAACATAACCTTTATTCAAAAATGATGATAAGTTTAGAGCATGTGGTCCTTTGGTCTATATAGCACCCCACCTTCAAATTTAATATTTTCCATGGGGGTTCATCAGGGCATTGGGAAGGGTGGGCCTGGGGGATCTGGGTGCTTGGGTTCAAAGGTGGCAAAATGGCACTTGGGCTGGGAGTTCTTTTATTGGTCAAAAATCTCAAATTGGCTACTTGA
>QTSX02000218.1:0-119010 GCA_014839935.2 Entomophthora muscae | reverse complement strand
TTGTCCTGATCAGTGTTGGCATAGCATCAAAGGTATTTTCAAGAATCTGGTTCACTCTTTCAGTTTGACTGTCTGTCTGTGGGTGGTAAGAGGTAGATACACATTGCTTGATTCCCAAGTCTTTCATCACCTGTTTCCAGTAGTTTGACGTGAATTGGGGTCCTCTGTCTGTGATGATTTCCTCAGGTGTTCCGTGTTGAGTGAGGATGCGGTCATGGAAGTGTTGGGTTGTCTCTGCTGCTGTGCAAGGGTGGTGGTTGGTACAAAGTATGTCATCTTGGTGAAGCCGTCTACCATGACCAGGATTGCATTAAAGGAGAGAAATGGGGCAGTTCCACAATGTAGTCCATGGAAACAGATCTCCAGGGTCTATGGGGTATATCCAAGGGTCTTAGCAGTCCTTCAGGTTTGTTTCTGCGTGTTTTAGTCCGCCCACAGGTCTCACATCCCTTCAGGTATATGCTTACTTCTTGATCCATTTTGGCCAAGTAAAGTTTCTTCTGATGCTCTGGAGGGTCTTGAGTCTCCCTGGGTATCCAGCCATCTTGAAATCGTGATAGTCCCTCAAGATGTTAGTCCTGATGCTTCCTTCTGGTACAAAGATCCTCTTGTGCAGCATTAGTGCTGTTCTTTTCAATGAGTAGCCTCTTTGGTAGTGGGCACTATCCAAGGATTTTGAAAGGTCAGAGATCATGATTTTGGTGAATTTGTTGAGTGATTGGGCCTTTAGTACTTCTGGTTTGCTGGCTCTGATTTTCATCAATCCCAGGTGAATGCCTAGGCTTACTGGGTCCAAGAGGACTTGGGTTTTGTGGTTGCAAGCTTCTATGTTGGTAGGCACCAGATCAGTTCTTCTACTTAGGGCGTCGGGTACCACGTTCACCTTTCCTGGCTTGTAGTCTATGATCAGGGTGTAGTTGACCAGTTCTAAGGCCCATATTGCTTTTTGTTGGTTAAGCTGGTGTGGTTTGAAGAAGTAGATCAAGTTCTTGTGGTCTGTCAGGACCTTTACTGGGAATTCAGCGCCACATAGGTACCGGCGCCAATATTTTAGGGTCTTCATAATAGCTAGCATTTCTTTGTTGTATATCAGGTAGTTTCCTTCAGAGGGCAGCATCTTCTTGAAGTAATATGCTACAGTATGTAGCATACTGTCCCCCTCCTCCTCAAAGAAGGACCCCTCCTGCTGCAAAGTTGGAAGTGTCTATTTCAAGCACAAAATGCTTAGACAGGTCAGGCATGGCAAGGTCAGGGGAAGAAGTAAAGGCCTTCTTCAGGGTCTCAAATGCAGAGGTGCAATCATCAGTCCAGACAAAATGGACCTTGTCTGAGAAGAGCCTGGTTAGTGGCAGTGTAATAGAGGGGGAAAATTATGAAGACCTTGCAATATTTTGCTAACCCCAGGAAACTTCTGACATCTTTCTGGCATGTGGGGATAGGCCAAGAGGTTACGGCGTCCACCTTATCCTGGGCCATTGCAAATCCTCCAGTTTTCACCATTTAGCCCAGGAATTCCACTTCTGGTTAGAAGAATTCACATTTCTTGAGTTTTGAGTGTAGGTTGGCTTGTGAGAGTTTGCTCAGGATTAGGTCCAGGTGTAGTAGATGCTCTTTGTGGGTCTTGCTATAGATGAGGATGTTGTCAAGGTAGGCCACACAGAACTGATTGAGGTATTTGCCCAGTACCGTGTTTATCATACGCTGGAAAGTGCTGGGGGCGCTGTATAGTCCAAATGGCATCACCAGGTATATGTAGAGTCCATAACTGGTCTTGAACGCTGTTTTAAGCTCATTGCCTTCTTTGGTTTGGATTTGATTGAACGCGTCTCTAAGGTCAATCTTGGAGTACACCTGGGCGCCTGTTAACACATCACACAAGTCATTGGTGTTAGGTATGGGGTAGTGGTTCTTTATGATTATATTGTTCAACTTCTGTTAGTTAATGCATGGGTGCATGCTGCCGTCCTTCTTGCCCACAAACAGCATTGGTGACAAACAAGGGCTCTTGGACACACGGATGAAGCCTTTCTTGGACATGTCTTTGATGTACACCTTCAGTGCCAACTGCTCTTTGTGGTTGTAGCTATAGATGGGCCCATGTTTGGGTTTGGTGCCGGGCAGGAGGTCAATAGTGTGGTCATATTCTGTGTGTTTGGGGACACGGATTGCTGCTTCCTCGCTTAAAATGTGGGTCCATCTTTCTAAACAAGCAGGTAGGACTCCCACTCTAGATTCAATTTGTATGGTCATAAGTCCTTGGGTAAATTCTTATGAGTTGGTGCAAAAGGGTACAGTGTTATGGGCTCCCTTATCTCCCAATGTGATGTTCTATTCCTGGCAGTTGAGGATGAGGCCATGTCTGTCAGACCAGGAATTCCCCAGGATGAGGAGATGTGGTAGGCCTTTCAACAGGATGAGGGACAATGGGTATGTGTTATTTACTATAACCAGAGGCAGTTCTTGTTCACAATTGCACCCTTTATACTTTGTGCTATTTCCCATGATGATCTGAAGGCAGTTCTCAGATACAGACAGGCCTAGTTCTTGAGCTAGGTCAGCATCAATGAAGCTCTTGTCTGCTCCAGTGTCAATGAACGCCTTCAGTTTTTGTATTGTTCCTTTGACATTTACTGATACTAGGATAAACTTGTAAGACTGGGAGGAAGCGTTTATTTGGGCCAAAGAAACAAGGGCAGGTTTTTTCTTAGAGCAGGCTTTGGTCAAGTGCCCTGCTTTGTGGCAGTGGAAGCAAAGTCCTTCTCTCTAGTGTCTTTGAAGTTCCTCGGGGGTCATCCCCCCTCTGTTGGGTGTGGGGGTTTGGGTCTGGCAGTGTTGGGTTGTACTGGCGCTTTCTTGGCTCATGCTGAGGCCCTTGCACAGGGGGACCAGGTCTTCTAAGCCAAGGGTGGGAGGGCGGTGTTTCAGTAGGTCCTTCATGACTGGGTTCACTCTTTTCTGGAATATGATAGCTGCCAATTTGTCCTCAGGTTGGGTGAAGGTCTTTAGTTTGAGGAATTTGTCAATATACGCTTGAATGGGTCAGGAGCCTTATCAGATTTCTAGCAAGGAGTTCAGGACATAGTATCTAGTGTCGCAATCCTCCCCAGTAGCCATTAACTCAGCCTTAAACTTGGCGTAGTCCAAGCAGAATTCTACATCTTCTGCTGTGGCCTTGCTGAACCATTCTAAAGCATCTCCTGAGATCATGGAAGCAACCCTAAGTACCTTCTTGGTGTTGCTAGCGTAGGAGGGGGTGTCAGTTTGTAAGTGCAGGCAGAGGACCAGCATGGCACATTGGGCTTCCTTGAGTGTAAGCTTCCCCATATGGGGCATTTCAACCTTTGTGAGGGATTGGTTCACAATTACATTTTGCACTTGGGAGGAGGGAGTCTTGTTGATATCAGTGGTGGTATTGGTTCTCTTTGGTTCATTTGGGTTTGCATTCTTTCACATGGAAGAGATAAGGTTCATGGTCATTTTATAGGTGTAATAAGTGATCATCAATAAAAAAGCATACAAGATGCCCCAAGAAATAACAACATCTTGGGGCTCAGGGTACCAGGTTTTAAAAAGATTGCCATAATGTCAGGGATCCAGTCTCAGGCAGCTGGCTCTTCATTTTCAGGGGTAACTTGGACCAGTGTTTTAGCAGCAAATCCCACCACAAGAGAGGAGCTAACTTAAAAAGGTAGGAGACAGACTTTCTCACCCAAGACCACGAGCCGGCAGCCGGGATTATAGTGTCAATCACCCCTGTGAGGGTGATGTTTATAATCCCAAATAGCCTGCCAGTGTGATCAGTTGAGAGGTTGGGTGAGGAATTGGGAATAGGCTTGGGTGTCACAGGCGGTTCCATATGGATATTGTAAGCAGGAAAGTAGTTGAATTTTCCTCTAAACAATTTGGGTGTTGAAAATATACACAGGTCTTGACAGTTGTATCTAACTGTGGATTGTATGCAGGCCAAAGGATTGAGTTTGAGTATCTTTTCCAGGGTATAGTCCTTGTATTTGGTTTTCAAAGGGTATTCAGTGAAGTAGACAGGGCCAAAGGGTACACCTGGAGGGCAGAAAAATGTGGGCAGAGAGACAGGAGGGCCGGAAGATCTTGTACTGAATTGGTAGATGGCAAATACAAAATAAGGCAGTATCTGAGTTACCAAAATAACATAACCTTTATTCAAAAATGACAATAAGTTTGGAGCACAGGGTCCTTTGGTCTATATAGCACCCCACTTCCAAACTTAATATTTTCCATGAGGGTTCATCAGGGCATTTGGGAAGGGTGGGCCCGGGGGATCTGGGCGCTTGGGTTCAAAGGCAGCAAAATGGCACTCAGGCCGGGAGTTCTTTCATTGGTCAAAAATCTCAAATTGGCCACTTGATTATCTTGCTCTAAAGTTGTGGTCATGGGGTCGGGCCGCAGGACTGTGCCTCCTTCTGGGAATGGCTCTTGATTGGCCACTGGTGTAGACTTTAAGTTCATGAAGCTAATAGTTGCCATTTTGGTACCTCCATTAGGTGCTTTGATTAGTCCTTCATTTGGTGCGTTGATTTCCTTGGTTTGGCCTGTCTTACCATATGGGCCAACATTCTTGGTATCAGCTCGCGGGGGCTCAACTTCAGGAAAACGCGGGCAGACGGCCCTTTGGTCCATAGGGCCAGCGGCCCAAGGGAAGCTAGGGTCAGGGCTTGAATCCCTCTCCTAGTTCCAAGTTTCCAGGGCAGAAGAATTGTCAATCCTGATAGAACAGGATAAAAGTTTTATTAAGCAAACAAGAATCAAGAAAGAGCATTATTCACTTAAATAACCATAAGTTCCAACATCAGGAGATCTCAAACACATCTGTTATGTATCAGGAGCAAAGGGTTGAGATCATTTGATCACAATCATGAAACATTGCAGTTGGATTTTGGTGATGAATAATATAGAGTTTCACACTACCCTGGAGGTGAAACAATCATCAGGGGAATTGGATAATTGGGGGAATTGTTGAGATGTCCTTAGGAAATCCTAAACCATAATTATGAACAACTTAAAAATCCCTTGAAGATAATTAATGATGTCAGGAATTAGTTCCTGAAACTTGGCCTGAACTAAAGAGTTGATCAGATTTAACAGAAAGGGTCCTTGGTTTATTACTGAACCCAGACTGTTTAAATTTAAGTATAACTTCCTTCCTGCCTACCAACTAGACATAAAACTGACTCTCACCCCCAAGCTGATGCCTGTGTCTGCTTCTGAACTTCCCCTTGACCATACCAATAAGCTGTTTGAAATAGTGTGCATCATCCTTTTGGGTGTGATTGACACTATCATTCCGGCTTTCAGCCCATGGTCTTAGGTGGGAAAGTCTATGCCATACCTGTTTAAGTGAGCACCAATCTTATGGTGTGCTTTACCTGCCCAGCCTGCAGCCTGTCCAATCCCTGAAAACAACAGGCTGGCTGCCCAAAGTTGGTTCCCTGAAAAGAGCAGTCAATTTCTTGGAGTGTTTTACCTGAAACTCTCAGGACTGATTCAATCTACCTTGCTAATAACTGGTTCATTGTCTGTGTCTGGAAAGGCCCTATTGTATTTGGTAAATTTATGTCCCATAATCTGATGAGCCATGCCAGTAAATGCTCTTTCACCCACTGATGGCTCAGAGAAGTACACCTGGTATCCTGACGGTTACTGTCAGGGCCCAGAATGCCCATGAAAATCAGTTAGCATGTCTTGCCACTGTACCACAAAATATATGGAAACAATTACCTATTAACTCCCAGAGGATAAACCTCCCTTAATGACCTCATATGGCCAGGGGTTTGCAAGGCCCACATTTCTCAAAACTCATAGATCAACGCCACATGTGAAATTGGGTCCCAGTATTATCAGAAAATGGTAGGTTGTACAAGCAATCAATCAGTTGGGCAACCTATTCCTTGCAGGTTCTATGAATAGTTGAGGCACTTCCGCAGGCAGCAGCCAAACACACCATCATGAAGAAGAAATCAATTTTAAGTTCTCCCTATGCCTCAAAATGCATGTTTTCAAGAAAATCATCAATATCACTGAAGACAATGTCACCAGACCTCTGGTGGCACTAGAGACTAAGGTTTTCCCAGTAAGTATAAGTAATGAGGGAGGGAAGCCCTCTGCATTGTTGACATCATCATAATTAACATTTTTATGCCAAGGGCTCATTATTTGTCTTCAGGAATTGTCTATTTTTGCACCAATATAGTTATCCTGATAGCATCTTTATGTGAATCAACATATCAATACTCCTACGCCTTTCCTTACCCGCCTGTTCTTCTCTAAATCCTTTGGTTACGCCTGCTTGCACCCTTGACTTGGAGTTCTACCATTTTCACCACCTGGATTTCCCTCCTGGCTATTCTAGAGGCCAGATTCCACCAATCATGAAGGAGATTTCAGCCACCCCCTTGCCAGATGCCCTTCCTGTACATGACTTCAGTAAGCTGGGTTTTGTTTATATTAGTGTGTTGGGGCTAGCCAATAAGGTTGTGCCTCACACTAAAAGTTGGTGTCCCCTAGCTACAGCAGTCAATTATCTCCTCAGGGCTGCCCCCATTGTGTACATGGCCTTCCATGCCTGGTCTGCCTTGTGACAGAAATTGTGGGATAGTAAGAAGCTGTCTCCAAGTGGTGGGGAATTACCATTCAAATCCACATAGAGTTAATGATTAACCACCAACGCAGCTTCAGATACTGTTTTGTAAAATTTCCAAATGAGATACTAGGATTGAGTAAAATAATCAATCCCAACTAGAGTAGCCCAATATATATAGCCTGGGAAAGCATCAGAGAGTCCTCAGAATAAAATTCAGGACATTGAGATACAACAAGATTTTCAGTTTTGAAGACGGATGGAACAACTCCAAGATTGGTAGGCATTGGATTAACATTGGGTGGTGTCAACAACAAAGTACCAACAGCCGGGCCCCATTTGCCAGTAATGATCCAGCTGAGAATCAGGTTGTAGGGGATGTAGCGCAACAACCCAACTACAGGATTCATTTTAAAAATGTAAGTTAGACCAAGGGATATATGGTTTTTATTGAGTAAATTTTGGGAGGTCTCAACTCTTAAGAGTTGAAACAGTTAAAATTATTCAATATATATCAAAATTTGACTAAGTAATACCACCTGGATCCTGGGCTCCTATTCCTTCTACATTGTCAAGTGAGTATCTGGTCCAGGTTGCAAAGAACCCTTGGGTGACCAATTTCTGATGACCATGATGATAAATAAGTTCATATCTGGTGACCCTTAAATTACGTCAATTTATCAACGTCAACTTACAGGGGGGAATTGGATTTGACCTGCAAACTGGGGCAGCCGTAACCCATTTTCAATCAACCGTTTGATTCAAGTTTGTTAAATCAGTCAATTTTGTTAAAGTTTTTTGGGCTTTCTGAGCTTTCCTACTAGGTCAGATAATTCCTGGCATTATGGAACTTACCGTGGCATGCCTCTCCTGTGAGAGTCCAGCCGGACACCAGTATGAGCCATGGCAGCTACACCAGTTTTAGGAATCACATCCTTTTTGAGCATGCTATAGATCTGTGTTTGAGAAAATGCCAATAGGCTTTTGATTGGTGCTGGAGTTTTATGCAGGAATGGTGTGAAGCTTTTGAGTGATTGGAGTAGGGACGGGTACCAAAATAGGCACAATCTAGGTTGTGGCCAAGCTTCATTGTCCATGATCTGTTTTTTGGCTTTAACAGTTGGTCACAAAACAGTTTGTGACCTTTGAGTTGTGTCGCAGTTCATGCAGATCTGTTTTGTGGCTTTGGAAGCAGGTCAAAGTTGTAACTGCTGCATTTTGTGACCTGCTCCTAAAGTCACAGAATGAATCTTCATGAACTGTGATGCAACTAAGTGCAATCCTATTGTGATTTGTGTTGTATACAATCATAAGTATGTAACATATTCCTTTCAAATGAAAAAATATGTTTATTTGTTTATTTGTTTAGTGTTTTAGTGTAGCTATCTAAAGCAAACTGTGGGTAAATTGAAGCTATCATTGGGAGATAACAGCAGATGAATCTTGTAATGAATTGTAGTTAAGAAATAAAATCCAACAACTGGAACTACTCTAACCTTACATTGTGTGCCTTGCACAAAATGAAATCATCTGGGTCATCATTTTAGGGATTAGGCCATTTTCTAATGCACATGCTGCTCAAGTCGCAGCATAACACAGTTCGATTTTGAAAAAGTAACTAAGTACACAATTTATATTTAAAACATTAATAACTCAATGAAAAATTAATATTTTTTCACACTTTAAACTATCAAAATGAAGCTAAGAATCTTATCTTTCTATTGGTGTAAAAATTCTAATATTTATACTATGCTCAATATTAAAGCAAAAGTAATTTAAAAGAGCATAATCCAGATTTTATTATATGATTATATCTAATGATATAAAGTAGATCACTTAAAAGCTAATAAATACTCTTTTTTTCAATACACAACAGATGATTTTTATTTAACAAAATTAAAGATAAGATTGAGAGCTTTATTTTCGCATTTTATTTTATTTAAAAAGCTCAATTCTCTAGGATTTTATGATAGTTTGAAGTTAGGATGTTTTTATCACTGTTTAGATTGATTTTAAGATTCAAGTGAGCTTTGAACCTCAAATTAAGCATTCATTAAATGGAATTCTTTGATATTTTATCATTTTAAAAATATGCGAAAGAGTTCCAATTAACTGAATACATCATTCAATTGATTTACATTGATTACAAAGAGGATATGATGTAATAATAATACTTAGCTGCTTCACATACATCACTTGTGCATGAAAACTGGGATTTAATTAATTTCTGCAAACATAAATTCAAGTTCAAACTATAATAAAAGCTATCACACCATTTCTTTCAGAATGGTGTCATTTAGCTTGGTATATAAGAGCTAAAGTACCACAAAGCTTCTAATCCAAAAGACCCCTTTCAAAGGCCACATTCTGATCATAACTACTCCATCATTAAGGCACGCATCAGAGATCTGACCTAATTACAGATTCAAAATACTACCATGTCCTCAGTTAAATTTAATTCTTCCATGCTACCCTTTTTTACTTGGGAGCTTCAACAAAAAGAGAGAGATTTGTAATGTTAAAAAAGACATTCCTCTTTATTGCTGGTGATGATCTTGATAATTTCATCAAGCACTTCCTTACTCAAACTGAATTTGGGAAAGCTCAGTTCCTGCCAACTATTCAAAATCAAAAAGGCAATGAGTTCATTGAAAACTTAAAGGATCCCATGAAATCTTCTCCCCAAAAACATCTCCCAGCCTTGTGATCTCTGGTTACTTCCAGTTACTCTTTAAAAGAGCTTAATGATATGGGGTTTAATATAACCAAAAGTGAGTTTGAATACTCAAGAAAAATAAATAAAAATAAAAATGTAAGCTTAAACAAAAAAAGCCAAAAAAATAATAACTATTCATTAAAAAAAGAAATAACTAAAAAAATAATTAAAAAATTGCTGGAAAATTCTTTTGAAACAAGCCAGTTTACAAAAAAAAGTGCCTGAAAAAATTTATAAAGATATAGAAAAAGAGATGAGTAATTACTCAACTGAAATTAAATACTCTCTACTTAAAACAAAAAAAGAAATATATGAAAATATGAAAATAAAAAATGAAATTTCAGTTTCAATTTCCACTTACTATAAATTAATCCCTAAAAATATAATAAAAAGTAAAAAACAAACCGATATGTGCAATATTTGTAATTTAAAAAATTCACTAGAAAAAAGAAGGAAGAATGTGAAAGTAAAAACTTACCATTACCAGAATCTATAGACAATGAGTTAAAGACTATTAATCAGCACCAAGACTCTTATGTTCATCAAAATTGTGAATATAAAAAAGATATTAATGAACTAGATGATGAGTCTTGTGTTGTAGTTATAGATTATAAAGAAAATTTAAAGGTTGGAGGTGGTCCAATTGAGACCAATAATTGTTTTTATTCAAAAAAACCAATCTTATTATTAGGGTTTGCATTAGTTTTTAAAGAAAACAATAAACTTAAATATGAATATCATGATTTTTTGTCTCAAATATTATCACATGATTCTTTATTTTCAGGTGAATGTCTAATAAGTCTTCTTAAATTAGATAGATTTAAAAAAATAAAAAATATAAAAGTATGGACAGATAATGGAAATCATTTTAGATCATATGAATTTTTATATTACTTATTTAAAGAGGCACCTAAATATATTAAGGGTTCTATAAAATATGACCGTTTTGTTGAATGCCATGGAAAAAGCATTGTTGATGGTCACTTTGGTGTAATATCAAAAATTTTAAAGGAAAAAGAAAATGTACTTTATATTAACAACATTAATGATCTAAAAAATATTTGTGAGAAAGAAGAAAGAAGAAAAGAATTATACAATTCAGCTTTAACTGGTTCAATTGTTTCCCAAAAAGCATTTTTTATATTTATGAAAGGAAATTTAGGCCTATAAAAAGAGAGCTTGAAGTTAAAAATCTGCGCATTAATCTTTCATATTTGATGAAAGATGGGAAGTTATATACTTCACCTTTAACATTTGAAAGCTTCTCAGAATATTCTGAGATAAATTATCATTTGAAATCACGTGATGATACCAGAGAAACAAAAATATCAGAAGATGCTAGTAGTGTAGTGTATTGGGGCAATTTCATGAAGTAGGGCAGCTTACTAGAGGGTGTATTTTAAATAGAGTTATCAGTCTTTCAAAAACAACAACCTTTTTTTCTGAAACAAACTAAGAATATTTATGATGAGCCAAAGATAGGGTAATAGCATTTATAGCTTTGGGGCTGCTATTACTCTCCCATGCAACTCATCATAAATATTTTTGGTTTGTAGTAGCACTTAAGATATTTTCAGTAGTACTATAAGTTGCAATTTTCAATTATAAAATCAATGAATTATTTTTTAAAAAATCACCCAAGCCCAAGATCAATTAAATATTTGGGATTGATTGTATTTTACTCTTTCTGAATAATTTGAATATGAATAATGTGATTAAGTTATAAAATAACCAATCTGGCGCCTAGGCATAACAAGAAAAATAATGTCCCATCTGTTTCATTCTTGGAACTGCCTTTTTTACTTTTTGTGACCTACACTGGTGTGAATGCCAATATTCACGCTTTATTGGTTTTGCCTTTGTTGGGTTATTTCCAGGACGAATTCCTTGCTTTCGCTTTCGCCCCTCGAAATGAGTCTGTTTCGGAAGTGGGAAATTCAACTGTTTGGTTTCCTGGTTCTGCGCAACTCACTTGCCCCACTGGTGCTGGTGGCTAGTGATCCTACTGTCCTAGTATTGTTTTGTGGTATCACTAAACGATATAAATTCCATTTCCTTATTCTCAATAAAAGTTAAGATCTATTCACATTTCTGCCTTTGTGTTTTCAAGTACTTTGGCGCCTCTCTAGCCATGTCTAGCAGATATTATTCATTCAGGGCCACAAGGTAATCACATCACCTTCCCTGCCAACTAACTGAGTCTTAGTACGAATCCAATTCCAAGGTTAGGATTTCCTGTTGTGTGTCTGTGCCGCGCCTCAGAACACGACATACATAATGGGGCGAGGCATAAATTGTGATCTACTCCAAAAGTTGTAGCATAAATCCATCCAGATTACTTTGTGATCTAATCTAGAACTATCTTAAAAAGGGGTTTGTGACTGTGATCACACAATTGCTGTGACCGTCCCAACCCTACAAGCGATACATTTTTCAGTTGTATGTAGGTAGGACCACCCGTGTCAAAGCGTTATTTATACTATTTAAATGGTATGGAATCACTGTTTTGGCTGAAGCATCCTTAGCTGTGTGATATTACCTCTCTAATTATTGCACACCCTTTTGAGCATACTTCATCAAGGGGTGGTTTACAATTCGCGATAGGTGATATGATAAAAGAGATATGAGAATCCAAAGCAGTGCACGCTTTACTGGGTTGGCATAAAAGCTGTATCGGAGAATGTATTTTTGGCAGGAGTTTTGGCTTTGAGGATGAAGCAGCACTTTTTATTTCAAGCTTACGTTTTCGAGTTGGGTTTAGGTACAATATATTATTGAGGTGGTAAACCAGAGGACTAATTAATTTTTGGGGGATAGTTGGGGTGGAGTTACAGGCGTTGGCAATTGGTGTATCGCCGCTTGATGTTGAATTTCCTCTTTACCCAGAGAAGAAGAGTGCCGCTGATGATCGTCGTTGCTGAGGTAAAGATGACCGCCGGAAGGAAAGGGTAAGGCCAGGCTCTCCCAAAAGGAATCATTTCAATAAAGGCAGATGCAGTAGGGGGCCCGATCATTGTGGCTATACCATTAGCTAGATACATGGTCCCTAAAGTTTGGATAGCAGAAGGCACTCCGAGCAAAAAGGCCGATAGAGGAAGCATAGTCAGCATGGATCCAGAAAACATCCCATGGAGGATGGCAAAAGCAGCGAGAGCAATAAAGTCGGTATTGAAGAGCCACACTGTTAATCCCATAAGACCAACAAAGAATAAACTGGAAAGCATTGTGTTTATAATGCCCAGGTATATTGAAAGGAAGGGCAATACGGTGCCCCCCAAAGCAAGACCACCGCAAATAGCAGCAATAAGGCGTGTAAGTTCAGCTTGAGAGAGACTATAGTCATCGGAAAAGATAATAAAAACATTAAAGGGCATTAGGAAACTAAGAGAAGTCAAAAAGCAGACGATCAACAAGCCGAGCATTCGGAAATCGCGTAATCTGGAAAAGTCTACCACACGTTCTCTAACTAGAGAGGGCATGCGCTTTTTGAGAAAAGGAGTAACAATGATTGAAGGGAATAGCACCATAGCAGCACTTATCCTGAGACTGGTTCTGGAATCAAGGGATGTGCTATAAATAAAAGCGTATACCACTCCGCCTAAGCCAATAGCAAGAGCGTTTAAAGCAATTGGAATTCTCCTCCTTAGGCGAAACCAAGGGAGCGAGATTGTGGATGCGGTATAAAAGACAAGACACGTGCCACAGCCAACCATGATTCCTTGGGTGATTATAACTTGCCAGAAGCTGAATGAAAAAGATGATAATAACAATCCGACGCTGGTCATTAGAAGTCCGGTGACGGTCAGGACCCTATGGCCCGTCTTTTCAGCAAGCCAGCCAGCAAAAGGGAATCCAGCTGCCATGAGTCCACAGGCTAAAGAAGATATCAAAGCTATAGATGCCCCAGGACTGGAAGGGGGTAACATTGGTACCATAAGTTTATTAAGGACAATACAATAGCTGTAGATGGGGCCTACGGCAAAGAACAAGACGATGAAGCTAGCGATTAGAACGTACCAGGCTTGCCTGGTAAATGTAGGTGAGGCGAGAGGACGCTGGTAGCCTTCTTCGGCCAGCTTCTCTTCAGCCTCTTCACCAGGGTCATCGTCTATTGCAGAGGCAGGGTTGAAGGTTAGCTTCTGGATTTGAAGCTTAAAGTCCACCCTCCGCCCCGTCTTAGTGAAGTCCATCTCAGTAATTGACATGGTGTATCGCATCAAGCTCAGCCATACCACCCATTTGACTTCCCCCGAAAGTACCCCCTGTCCACTTATCCGCAGGGGGAACTATGCCCCGGATCGATCCGTAACTTTATCTGGGGCTTGTATAACAGATTAAACTGCACATCTGTTAGTTTCAATCAGGGCATGATTCAGTCTACAAATAAATTCCTATTTCGAATGGGTTGCAACAAGGCTTAAGTTTCAATTCAAAGCTCATGTACCTGAACTATCCCATTTGGTGAACTCCTTTATCCTGTCAAGTCACAGAATATTCCATTCAAAGCGAATTAAAAAACCATTCTAAAAGCCTCATCTACTTTGCATCGGGATATGACGTTTAGCTTATAACAAACTATGTCCAGTCGTGCCATTTAAGAATTCACATGAATTACTGCCAAACGCTGTTCCCTGGCAAGCTTTGTCTCCGTCTCTTGCCGGGAAACAGTGTAAACCGACTGATAGCTGCACCTCAATAACATGTGATCATTACCCCTTTATGTTTTTTCGTGTGGAAGCTGAGTTTAAAAAGTCTAGACCAACTGGATTCCTTGCCAAATATATATTTTTAACTTCAATCCAGCTGATCAGAAGTTTCTCCATCCGCCAAGCAAGTAAAACGTCAAGGCCAGTCGAAACTGCTTTAACTGGCCTGACTTCGATTAAGTGATCGTCAATGTACCAAGATCAACTGTGCATTCCTTCCATGCTCCAGTTACTCTGCAACCTGGCTTTTGGTTGATAGGAGCTTATTATTTGCCATAACTTTTTACTCTTTACGAAACCATTCGCTCCGCCTTTATCACATGAATTTCATTTCTCATCCTTTTAATTGGTTTATTGCCCGCTTATTGCCACCACTTTTAAAGAATAAAAATCAACGGCTGGAGGCATCTTTAGAACGAGTGGCGGATACGCAGAACAATTGAATAACTATAATCTGCACAAACCCCACCAAATTATTTAACCTATATCATTTTGATTGGCTGGAAACCTGTATAAGCTTAAACCCTTTGGTTGTAACTAGGGCTGCTTCGGCCAAGCCCCGGGCAGCCGCGGCCAGTTTTTGGCTCCTGGCCTCTACTTTGAAAGATTTATTTCAATATGCTTAAATATATTATACTTCCGTTTTAGATGTAGCGGCCAAAAGCCGTTAGCTAGCCGGGGCTGAGCCGAAGCATCCCTAGTTGTAACTATCTATTACAGCGAGCAGGACAGGCACACAGCAGCCTGTAAGAATGGATCAAGCTGATTGGGTAAATGATTGACTGTTATGGAATAGAGCCATCTAATTTTTACCCCAACCTATTGTTTAATCTGTTAAATTTTTTAGAGGATCTAAGTTCAGTAAGCCTTAAACTATTGTAGCTCGGTCGGGTTCGTACAAAATTTTGGATGGAACCATAGCCTTTGTTTCATTCAAATCCACAGGTTCAGGTTGAGTAAATTGAAAAGAAACCCACCCAAACTCAGGCTTAAATATATTTAGCTTTAAAAATAGTTACTGGCTGATTAGCCCTTAGCAACTAAATGATAATCATATGACCCTGTTTTGTTTGTCAAGGTTTTGGCCTTGATGGAGCTTTGCTTATATTAAGGCTATTATTGAGTTCATGTCAGGAATATTCCTGACAATAGATCAAAAATAAGTGTCAATGTGGTATGGCAGGAAAAGGAAGTTTCATAATACAAGCAGCAGTTTCCCCTTATTGGGAAGCTGCTGCAAAAATCCAAATATCAAATTTTGAATTGTTTCTGCCCCACAACAAGATTACTATGTAATAAAATCAATCTCTTGATGATAGGTTGTGCTATCATTGAGATGATTCCCTCCTTTGTTTATCACATAAGACAGGCTATACTTTCCAGATAAAAGTAATAAATTATAGACTACATCATATACCACATGCCAGGGACCCACTTCTCAAGAATCAGGTCTCTGCACTCCATCCAGTATTTCATATTGATTTCCAGCTAGGTAGCCCCTTTCATCAACCCAGAAGTAGTGTGCACATTCTTCATAGCAGGAATCACAACCAAGAAAGATCAAATCAGCGCTGTAGAAGATCAAGCAGAAAGCCATACATAGCAACAAAGCCAATGTACCCAAGCCATCACTAACATAAGTAGTAAGTATTCTAGGCACTAGCAAGGTTCCCTATTTCAACCTGATGTAGCAAAGCAATAAATCTGGGATTCAGGAACAGGATAAAGTTTTATTAAATGAAGAATAATCAAGGCAGGATATTATTTGCTTATATAACCATAGAGGCTGACATTGGGAGATCTCAACCCCATCTGTTACATATTAAGGACCAAGGGTTGAGCTCAATGGTGATTGTAATCATGAAACGTTTGAAGTTAGAATCTGTATCAAGCAATGTGGAGCTTCACAGTACTCAATAAGTGAAACAATCAAGAAAAGAATTGGATGATTGAGTGTTTGTTGACATGTCTCTGTAATACAAACTGTAATTGAGAATAATTTGAATTCCCTTAAGGATAGTTGATGATGTCAGGAATCAGTTCCTGACACCACATCCCCTTTCTCAAGAATAATATTAATCAACTCATATTTTCTGCTGTTCTCACAGCATGTCTAGGGCTTGAGGCCCAACCATCAAACACTGCTTTTTCAGACCCCTAATCTGAAGACACTGTCAACTGGTACTTATAAGAGCCATCATAACTAAACTCTTAAAAGACACTGCCTGGCCCACCCTGGTGTCACACTGCTCCATTACTTTCCTGGCTATATATACTGCAGTGTATTATATCCTGACATACTTCACTGGTAACTTTGGTTGATTCAATTTCACACAAAAGTTGTCTGTTGGCTGATGGCAATTGTTGTGTCTGGCTCCTGGGGACAACATTCAGGAAGACACGGCAGAAAATCTTTATAATAAAAGATTTGAGGTTCAAAGCTAGCCTGGTATTAGCTTTCAGGGCAAAATTAAGGGCACATACCTTAATTTCCTGAAATACAAGATGAAGAATTTCTTTTGGCAGAAAGGAAAGGAAAAGGCTTGAAGAATATTAAAGCCAACACAAATGTGGATAAACTTGTCTTTATTAGGAGAAATGATTCTACTTAAATAGCAGAAAAGAGTCAATGATCACTCATTAGGTAGACAGCGTGGCAGATGGGGTCATGTTAGGTTGACATAATACCAGGATCAGTCAAGGGCTGGTATGGTAATCCGGAATGGGTGAACATTGATGTCAACTCATTTATGGCAGGCAAGGAATATTCAAAGTTGAAAGCAAAACCAACCAAATCTTTGCAAATATCACTGTTTGAAGGCCATATCAAAATAGCATTAATGGTGCAATTTCTGACATCTCCCTCCTCAAGATTGGACACAGGCAGTTGATATTTGTGGAGGGATTTGGATTGAACTCAGGCAAAAGAACGGCCAGATGAAAGCAGCTCCACAGTATAATTGACACCATTCTTGAAAGTGACTTCACAAGATCAAACCCAGAGAGAGTCTAGCTTATGAGCTCTACCTCCAGTACAATTCTGGTAATAAAGAACTAGGTCACCTACTTGATATTCAGGGAGGGGGGCTCTAGTAGCATTGGAAGGCAAGAGCTCTAAGGCCTTGACCTTATAGAAAGTTGAGTATGCTGTTGCCTGAATGTAAATGATGCAATTTAGTAAAGTCCTTGACATGGACTTCAGGATTGGCAGACACATCAACTTCAATCAAAGGGGATCCCAAGATTGAGGGAGTTGTGGCTTCACGCCCATACAGCATGGCAAAGGGAGACTGGCCAGTCACTTGGTGTCTGCTGAGTTGATAAGCAAAGAGGGCAGCAGAGAGGAACATATCCCAATTGGCGGCATCAGAGAGGGCAAGTTTTGTAAAGTTACTCCCCCTTTGGCTCTGGATAGGACTATTTCCCCCAACTTACAGAGAAAATAGCTCAAAACTCAGTCAACCCACTTAATTCTCTTGAGGACTTGGCCCACACGGTTGATAAGTGATTTTTATTAGTGTACCCCTCCCAAGTAATAACCACTAACAATTTGGGTTGTATTGCTACATGGGTAGAATCCATGATTAATTTGGACTACTTGTTAGCCTGGGTTTGCCCCCAGTTAAAACAAATGAAGTGGAGCCAATCAGGGAGTACTTCTGCTAAATTGACTGACTCCATTCAAACTGGATTAAATTGTTGCAACTGAACCAATGAGAGTTCAGTATTTGAATTAGGGAAGACAACAGTCCAATAGAAAGGACGGGAATGAATAGAATAAGGTGTTGTTTATTGTAGAATATTGTGATTAATATACTATATGGGGAAAGCCACAAGGGGGTGGCATAGTGGGGTGTTCCATGTAAGGTTTGAAGCCAAGGAATAACTTGTGCAGGGATCAGCAGGTCAAATTGGTAGCGCTCCTAATTAGGAGAAAGTGCCCACAGTTTGATATTGCCATCAGATTGACTCATGTTGTTAGATACTTCAAGGGGTGACTCATCAAGCGCCCCTGTGTATTGTGAGATACGTTGGCAGGCAAGTCTGGAAACTTGGTTGCAACACCCCCCTTGCCCCCTGCTTGTTGTCAGACACCAGGACCGGAGTCTGTGGAAGATCTGGGAAGGTCTGCACAAACAACCTTTGTGTGGGGATGGCGCGGCAGGGGCGCAAGAAATCATGGTGAAGCTTCTTGGTATTCCCCTGGGCATCTTTGAGTTAATAGGTGTGATTGTCATAGACCATGGCTATCTTGAAGGGCCCTAGGTGGTTGGGTTCTAACTTGGCAGAATTGGGGTTGAGGGTGTAGATGGGTCACCTACAGCATATCTGGCTTCAAGGTGCTTTGTCCCTCCTATAATTTGTTTGTGTTCAATTTCTTGGGCCTTGACACACCATTGATTAAGGGATGGAGTTGTCAGCAGGGGGGCTTTCCGGGAACTGTAGACCATAACTTCCCCTGTTCAACTCCCGCCAGACTGTCAGGCGTTCCAAAGGCCAAGGCGCTGGGGCTGAACCTGGTACCTCTGTTGATTCTTGCTTGTAAGATAAGTAGAGCAGTGGGAAAGTGTTCAGTCCACACAGTATTGGGGTGCTCCTGTGAGAGCTTGGCAATCAGTTGGACCAGTGTGCCATTCAATTGCTCTACGCGTCCTTTGGCTTGTGGATGATAGGGGATTGTGACTATCTGTTGGAGGGCATTCTTGGCGCAGTACGCCTTCATGACATGTCCAACAAGCTTGGGGCCACCATCTGTGATGAGATTATTGGGCTGCCCAAAGTGGGCCACAATTTCTTTGCCAATGAAGCAGGTTACTTTGTTTGAAGAGTGGCTTGCTTGAAGCACAGGGTTGTCGCTGTGAACTTGGAAGATGCCAAGGGTTTCAACTTTATGCACACTGTAGTTGCAGGGATTCTTTACAAGGAGGGATTGAGAGTGGGGTTCAAGTGGGGTTGTAGGACCTCTTGTAGCTACAACCCCCAGGCTTTTCCCTGGTCCTCAATCTGCGCTAGTTGGAGTTCCCTCTTGCGGGGACGTTTAACCCCATTTTCCTGCTGGTGGGGCTGGCGGCAGCCTACTTGGTTGTGGCCCTGCCAGGTGTGGAATGAGGTTGAGGTGGAGCATCATTGGATCTACAGAAGCCCATTGAAGCCTAGTTATTGATCTCCACAATGGCCTTGTAGCAGTCATTCATGGAGTTGCAGAGACCTACAGGAACCCACTTGCAGATATGGGGTTTGAGCCCATTAACTATCAAGGTCAGAAACATGGCGTTTCCATTGGTCACAGCTTCAGAGGCGGTGGCAAGAGCTTGTTGCCAGGAGGTAAGGTATTCAGGGACAGACCTGGTCTGCTTAATGGCCAGTAGGGGGGTTCCCACCACAATAGGAGAGAAGGTTTTGCTATAGCGGGACTTTGTGGCGTCCCTGAACAACGCCCAGGTGACATCAATTTCTTGGCTGGCCCGGTTGGTAAACCACACAGCGGCAGGCCCCATGAGGCGCCCAGACGCAGTAGCAACCCACATGGGCTCAGGTAATTGACAGATAGGGAGGCAGGTTTTGGTGGAGTGGAGCCAACTGACGATGTCAGCTTCTTCAACCCCACCTGCAAAGGGTTCCAGCTGGAGGTTGAGCATGCGTTGCAAAAGGTCTGATTGGGGCAGGGTGACGCTGGCATCACACTGTCCAAGGCAGAGTTGATTATACACACTTGTAAGAACCAGCTGATCTTGGTAAATGACATACCTGTCAGGGATTGGCAGGAAGGTGTAAGAGAAGGGGGCTAGACCAATAAAGTCTGGCTCCCATCCTGGTGGAACCAACCACCAGGATGCCATCCAGTGAAAGACTGGGATAGCCGCTTGAAGGGGCCTCCCAAAGGAGACCAGCTGTGAAAAGGGAGGGAAATATGCATCCAAGGCCATGACCAAGGCCCCAGTAAGCAACCACAGATAGCAATCCCGGGTGGGAGGGACATCTGGATCTAACACGGGGATCTGGTGCAAGGAGGGTAGGGAGGGAGCTGAGACTGCTTTGGGGAAAGATCAGCCAAGTCAGAAAAAGGGGTTTTAGTAGTTCCAGATTCTGGAGGGGGCAACAATCCCTCAAGGTAAGAGGCTGACCAAGGGAACAAAACATAGGGTGCTAAGTTGATGGGGACCTGGTTGAGATGTCTGATGACATTAGAAAGCAGACCAGGAGCAAAACCCAGAGTTTGAGAAATCAGGGAAAGTTTGCTCCAAAAGACAGGGCTGGTGGACCAGAACAATAGGGAGATAGGCATCAATATCCACATAGCCACCTTATACCAAGGAGACAACATGATATCAGATGGGTCTCTTTTACTAGAACTTCCAGGCAGACAGACCAAGTGCTCTGGGAAAGTAACAGGTTACAGGCCATTTTAGATCTCCTCAGAACAATTCCCAACAAAAACTACAGGCAGGTGGGCGGGCAGACAGACAGGCAGATGGATCAGGAAAAAGCGGGAGGAGGGGACAGCAGCGGGAGTTGGGAAAAATACCTTTATTATTTAAATAAAACTTCAAAATACAAAATATTTGCAAAGTCAGGAGTTTTATTCAGCAATTAGAATTGGTAAGCAAGGGACCTGACAGCCCATGCTTCCATTATATGCAGAGGGGGGTGATAGGGCTGGGAGTTTTTGAAAGGGGCTATCAGAAAGCAATCTAAAGGGGAGCCCGTTAAAAGCCACTGGCCAATCTTCCCCTAGTTTGTGACCAAGAAAAATAGGAGCAGTGGACCCAGATGTAGGGCTCAGTCCCCCAATTGGCTAGGAGCCTTCCAAGGACTCAGGGCGCGCATTTCCCCTAATGCCTTCCTCTGACATCCCAGCCAGAGGGCTCCTGAACCCAATTATTTTGGGCCAAGGGACTTCCAGGCCGGAGGAATTGGTTGCCTGGGATACCACCAATTGCAGGATTTGATGCCCAAATTTCTGGGCTGCAGGTTAAGCCTACCTTTCTCCATGTGGCCTGCATTTTCCTGTTGGTTCACTAGGTGTCTTAGGATAGGGCGACACCAGGACAGCAAGCAATCTAGCTGGATTAGCGTCTCCTCCGCAGTTGGAGGGGACTCCAAATATAGGATTGGGACTTCGGCCATAAAAGCCAACACAAAGCGTTCATCTACTGTGTGGGCCAGGTCCTCCAGGTTTTGGAGGGGTTTGCCTGCACACAGGCCACTTTTTTTGACAGTCTGGGAAATACATCCTGATTCAGGGCCAAAGGTAGGCCACAGAACTTTACAGAAGGTCTCTTGTTGGGGAGTAGCCATACAGCCCGTACTCTGTCCTTTCTTAGGGGGGATTTTGTTTTAGGTAGGTTGTCAACCTACTGCTGCTACCACTGTTGCAACTTCCCCAATGAGGATTCAGTATTTAGAATTGGGGAAGACAATAGTCCAATGGAAAGGACAGGAATAATAAGAATAAGGTATTGTTTATTGCTGAATAGTACAATTAATATATGGTATGGGAAAGTCACTGGGCCACAAGGGGGTGGCATAGTGGGGCGTTTCATGTAAGGTTTGAAGCTGAGGAATAACTTGTGCAGGGATCAGCAGGTTGAATTGGTAGCGCTCCTAATTAGGAGAAAGTGCCTGTAGTTTGATATTGCCATCAGATTGACTCATGTTGTTAGATACATCAAGGGGCAACTCATTGAGCGCCCCCTGTGTATTGTGAGATATGTTGGCAGGCAAGTCTGGAAACTTGGTTGCAACAAAATGCTGCTCCAAATCAACAGAAAGGTACCAGCCAATCAGAGTTGATTCCGGAAATTGAAGTAAACCCTTCCAACACACTGGATGCACCTTTATAAAATTTCTCTTGCAGCCAATCAAATTTGCGGTTGGGGTCAGATGACCATGAAGCCTAAACTCATTCATTATAAAAAGACAGGGAACTCCCAGTCCCCTTCTTGCTCATTCTTACAAATAAAAGTTTTGGTTTTAACCCTTTAATTTTAGTGCTTTTTGGGCCCTTTTTTGTGGCCTTTTGATTAATCTAAAGTTGTTAGAAAAGGTGTTCTACTTTGCTTACCTTCTACGTTGTCCCCTGGTTTACGGTGTCTATTTTGAAGCCCCTAGAGTTAACATTAGTGCTTTTGTTAGTCTTTACCTTTGCCACTATCAAAAGCAAAATTGATCTTTAAAATTTAGTATAGAAGTTAATATAAATTCTTACTTTATTTCCGAAATTGTTTTGCTTTTGCTTTGTCTTAACTCTGGTGACTGTATACATCAATTAGAAGCTTTCCACCGCATCCTTATCATGTCACACCTGTCCCCAGACCAAATCCAGCCTCAGGCTTCAGAATTTACTTGGCTACAAGCCAGTGAGCTCAAATTTTTTATTTGTTTCCTACAATGATTGTTCACCTTGAAAATTTTTTAGCTTTCATCTTGGCTCCAGTTCTGTTGTTGATCTGTTCAACCACTCCCGACCTTTGGACCCGCATATCTTTGTCTGCCTCCTACATGGGAGAAGATCCCTCTCACCTCCTAGTCTTTCTTGGAAATCTCCCTGGCTGCGCCCATGGGCTGGTTGCTACTGGGAGAAAGGTGGTCAAGAGTCTCACTAGTGATGATCTTGCGCTTCCCTCTCCCAGCTTTGATTTAGCAGCCTCTCCAGAAGACTTTACTGCCAAAGTGCCAACTCCCTTGGGGGTTGAGTCCCCTTTCTCCAAGGTGGAGCTGGCCCCTCCTAATTCCACTCCCAAGCGCACACCATGTCTGCTATGCGGACTGGTTTTGATGGGCTTGGATTCTTACCTCCCTCAATTATCTCCTGTGTCATCCTCTGGACACAATTGCAAGCAGCTATTCCAGTGTTGCACTGGATGATATCCTGGTAGATCCTTCCTCCAGGATGGGAGCCAAACTTAGTTGGTTTAGCCCCCCTCTCTTACAAGTTCCTAACAATGGACACAAGGGAGGAATTTGCTTGTTCAACAGTCCCATTGGTTGACAGATTATACAGTGCAGAGAAGGATTGGTGAGTACCCATAGCTTCTATAATAGACATGATGAGGCGAGCATTAGAATTTCTGCAATTATCAGACAGCAGGATTTGAGGACAACCGTTTGTGACAGAAATGGTTCAATAGTAAGAAGCTGTCTCTAAGTGATGAGGAATCACCACCCAAATTCACAAAGAGTTGATAATTAACCACCAACAAAGTGTTAAGGAGTTGGATGTACAAGTATTCTGGCCACCACCAACACACTTTACATCCAGTCATTGCCTGGTTTGGTGCCAATTCAATATACTGTTCTACATACCAAGAAAGGCAACAAACCAATATCACATGAATTGTTCAAGTATCCAGTGACTTGAACCCATTCTGCACATGACCACCCCCTAGGTTTGATCCAACTAAATCCCCGCCACAGTGCAAGCTATATAAATCTAAAGTATTATCCAATAAAAATACTTCTATTTCTTCTTGATTCCATATTTGAAGCTTTCCCAAAAGTTGCTCCTCATCACTGGTAGCAGCTACAGTTTTTTGACCACGCTCATGAAAGAAAGAATGACTGAACAGAATCTGCCCACCTTTGCTCATGTAATCAACCAGACCACATACCAGGATTCCTGGAAGACGTAATTCTGCGCCCACAATATTGACAAAGATATATCTAGTGGATGCACTGTATTTTAAGGACTGGTCATGCCCAAAGCATGTGTCAAGATAATTCAATACAATTGCTCTCTCCAACCAAAAAACAAACACACAACCACCTATCACAGGCAAAGTTACCAACACCAAGTACATTGGTATTGACAAGTTCTTTGGTAAAAACAAAGAAAACATCATCAACTGGCTAGACCACTCAGACGCTAAACTCTGCCCAGCCACATCCCCCACAAAAAATGGGTCCAGGAAGCCAGCCAGCGCCTGTACAAGGCCACATCTAACTGGTTCACCACTTGGGTTGGCTCACAGACTGACAAACAGCTTGATAACTGGGAAGATTTAAAAGCTGATATCACCCACAACTTCTGCATCACTGAATCCCCCCAAGACATTGCAATACAGCTCAGCAATCTTCTTCAGAAGACTACTGTCACAGCTTACGCCAATGAATTTGAGAAAATACGCCGCAAGATCCAAAACCCAGAACAAGCTGACAACGTACACACTAGAGCCTCATTTATCAACATAATGAAGCCCTCAGTTGCTGCCCTTATCTGCCCAGAGGCTAACACCTCCATGCTGTGCTCATTGCAGTAGCTAAGCGCGCAGAAAAATGCACAAACATGGAATACAGTGGTTTTAAAAGCTATAGTGACAACCAAAAATATCTCAGATCTAAACAAAATGATTTCAGATTTAAAAAAATCCAACTCTTAGATTAAAATATACACTCTGTTAACAGGGTTTATTGGTGTTAATGGGAAAAGTGAGTCAACACAGCAATGAAAGGATCACACATAAAGTGAAACCATTCAAAATACAATCCAAAATACATTGATTCACAAACAAAATGGTGTGAGTTGACTTTTGGTGTACATATGTTTACTATGTGAATCAGTAACAAAATACACCCAAGCAAGGTGAGTCAAAACTCAAACCAAAAACAAAACACAATAGCAACTCACTATGTAAACAAAATCACTCACACAATGTGTGCAATGGATTGTAATCATGAATGATACCAAGGTATCTAAAATAAGACACAGGATATGAAACATAAATTTTAAAAATATTGTGTTGGGTGTTTGAATTTGGCAGTAAAATCTAGGAAAATGGGTGGATTCTTTTGAGTATTCTAAAATGGGTGCTGTAAAACCAAAAACAACTAATTAAGAAATAAAAAGCTATAATTGGGATATTGGGTGGGAAAAACTCTAATTAAATATCCATATTCAGATAAAAGCAAAAATTAAAATTAGGAGTAACTTAATTGAAATTTATTTAATATTTTATTAAATTTTAAAATGGAAGGAACACAACACCAGAGTACCAATACACCCGTTGTGCGCCGCAGTTGCGGTCGCCCCCACAGGTCAAAGAATAGAGTTAGTGCAACCCAAGTGCCTACTAAAGGAGGAGACAGGAGAGGAGAGTTCCATAGTGACACTGCACTGACACAGCTGGTTCAAGGAGCACAAGCTGCTAGGGTGAGGAGCATAAACCCTTGGGTCCCAAAGCTGACCCAGAAGTCCACCAAAGTCACCACTACAAAGAAAGTTAGAAACAAGGAGGTAGAACTTCCTTTGTATGTGTTTGACGTTGTGTACCTGCAAGAGTTGGTCCTGTCAGCCATGCTGGAGAAGGTGAAGCCTGTACTTGATACTAGCTACAAGCCCTACGTCAGTGATGGCAATCAGGAGGATGACAAGGAGCCCAATTTCTATCAAACCAATGAGGGACAGCTGGTATTAAAAAAGGTTGCAGCCTTCTAAACCAAGGTACCTATGCCCTGTGTTGTGCCCAATGCCAACAAGTCAATCCCCACAGCTAAAAAGCCCGCCCAGAAGCGCATCCTGACATCAAACACATCATCCTGCTTAAGCAAATGCAGGAATTGGGTGACTACAAGGCGGCCGCGGCCCTTGTTGGAGTGGATCCCAAGCACGCCTCCAAGACCTTCAACAAGTTCATTGATACTGGCTGAGTTCTTGCCGCGGAGAAATTCTTGTGTGTTTCTACCATGCTCACCAAGGAGCACAAATGGACAATCCGCCAGTGGATCACCCAGGACTGCCATCTTAAACTGGCAAATATACAGGCCATGGTTAAATCTACTTTTGGGATTGAGGCCTCAATTTCTTTTTACTATCATCTGGTGAAGGGAATGTGATTTTCTTGGAAAAAGCTCAGGGTATCCCCCTACAACAGAAACAGCCCAGCCAACATTGACGTCCGGAAAAACTATGCAGAGGCATACACTGCCCTCAAAGCCAAGGGGACGGTCAAATTTTATTATATTGACAAATTGGCATTTGCCTCGTTAATGCGCAATGGGTATGTCCCCAAAGGCTCCAATGACAGGATGGTTCGGTGTGCTGCAGTCTGCGCCACAGCCTATTCAATGGTGGCTCTCCTTGGTCCAAAGGGGGTCAAGCTCTACCAAATGATATTGGGTTCACATAGCAGTAGGACCTTTCTATCATTTCTCCAATTGGTCCAGGAGCACCTGAGGCGCACAAGCCCTGGCTTCACCAATGTCATTGTGTTGGACAACATTGGTCTCCACAAAGTGGCTGACATTCTTGAAGAATTTCCATCAATTGATACCAGCATTACTGCGGGCCCCCAGCAATTGGCCACGGCAAATTTATGCCTTCTCTTCCTCCCAGCCTATTTGCCCTTCCTAAATCCCATTGAGGAAGACTTTGGGTGGCTCAAGCGGGTTGTCAAGCAAGGAACCTCAACTGGGACTGAAGACCTTTTAATTTGCTGCAGGCCGGGATCCATACCCTCCCAGCTGAGACCATGGCCAAATTATATGTTTACGCTGATTTGTTCATCCCTGCGTGCCTAGCCAAACAGCCAATCAATTAAAGTCTTAGTGTATCCAACTTTTTTATATTCTCTAATTTACTATTCAAGATTTGTTAATTATCATTCTATATTTAGATGTTTCCACGCCTGCAATCACATTCAGAAGCACCATCAATGAAGGTTAGTAATTTATTTATTCATAATCATTTTTATTATTGCATCCAAGGGTATCCCAAACGCTTGATACTGAATTATGCAAATATATCTATATCACTTTTTTCAAATAAATATAAAAATAGTTTTTAAAAATTAAATGTAAAATGTACAAGTTAGAATTTATTTTATTAACATATAATTTTATGCTTTTATGAAAACTGTTTCTGCAATATATTTTGCAAAACTGGTTTGCTGAAATAAAAATTATAAAAATTTATTATAATAAAAATAATATAAATTGTAATAAAATTTATTGGAATCACATTTTATTGTGTGCGCCTGTAGTGGGTTCTTTGGTATGTACCCACCCTGCAATGGAGGTGGCGCACAACCTCCACCGCCACACTGTGGACAGTGGATACACCCTTATTAAAAAACTCCCTCCTGCTGGTGAAGGGGAGTAGGGTAAGGTGCAAACTGAGAAGCAGCTTTTTGGGCGGGGCTGCAAACCTATAAATCCCTGCCAGGACCAGGGCGTCTTGGATTACATGGTCCACCGAGTCATATCCAGGGGGGACCTTCTTCCCGTCAAGTGCAAGCTGGGCCTCGTCAATTCCCAAAAGGCCTTGTCCAGGTCCTCTACTGACGCGCCCATCCCAAAGTAGAATAGGAACCCCAGGTAAACAACCAGATAAAGCCTTTGCCCAGCAAAGGCTTCCGTGAACTCACACAATTTATTATAGACTGTGCTGATATTCTTGTTGTGCCTGGTCTTTGCAAAGGTCAGCTCCATGGCTGCAGGGACCCCCGTCTTGTCGGCAAGCCAGGCCAACCTAAAGTTGGCAAGGAGAATCTTGGTCTTCTTTACGGCTGTTGTGTCTGCAACAGCCAATTTGCCCACCACGCGCCCAAAGTTCTCCAACAGGTAAGATATGGTGTGCTCCACCGGGAAGCAGAAGCAAGCAGCCGCATGAGCCCGGCCCATCTCTGGTACATTCTTGAATGGGAGCGTTGTCAGGACGTCCCAAACAAGCTCAATGGAGTTTACACAGTAAACTTCATTGAGGTTAACTGGGTCCAGGTGGGCATCCTTGTAGGCAGTAACTTCCCACTCAGATGCCCCCTTGGCATGTATAAGTTCTGCCAACGCCTCCCGCAACATTGGAAAGGACCCGTGGATACGGTCCTCCAGCTCCTGCACAACAGGGGGGACAGATACAATTGCTTGGCCACGTGAGTGGCATAATTTGAATAAAAGATGGCCTGGACAAAGGGGACCAGGACTTGGCGGAGTTTGCTGTCTATGTTTTCTAAGAAAAAGGTAAGTTTTTTGAAAATTTATTAATTTTGTTTTTAGGCTACCTTCTTGTGTTTCTTCCTTGCCCGCAGCCTTGGCTGGCTTGACCATTCTTGTTGCAATCAATTGCGCTGGAAATTCAGTATCCTCTGCCCTGGCACGCTTGGCAGGTTTGAGATGTTCATACATCTCCAGGTCATCAACCCAAACAGACGGCACAGAAAGATTGTATGCCTTAAATTGCAGGCCCTCCACCACTGTCTTCTGGATGTTGAGAAGATGCTTGATGGTCTTCTCTGGGGTGTCTGGCATTTTTGATATTAGTACCTTTGTGGACACCTTGTCAATTTTGTCCCCAGTGAGGACGGCAGACTTAACTTTGGCTTTGGCCTTGCAGTTGATGTCCTTGATTTTGGCAATCACCAAGTTGAGGTCTTTGAGTAGTTTTTTAAGTTCTCTCATTTGATTTTTTTACTAACCTTTCCATATTTTTTTATAGCTTTTGCCCCAATAAATTCTGTATTATTATGATACTGTTGCCTCTTTGTTAATTCCTTTTTGTTTTCCCATCTACTACATTATCCCATCTTTTTACCCATTTTGTATGTTTTACGCTCATCTCAATATGTGTTGTTTGCTTTGTGTTGGCATTGTTTACTTGATTATCATGTTATTTTTGGCACTTGACATAGCCCCTTGTGAAAATATTAACAACAATTTGATGATCAGCTAAATTTGAATTATAAAATTATAGTGTTAACTGTTTTTAGATAAAGTTGTTACTGATCTAAATTCAAAACCTTAATGATAAACTTTAAGCCAATCAGGAGCCAAGTGATAAAGTGATTGTTGTAACATAAAGGGTCATTTAATAATTATTTGGTGCATGTGCACTAATTAATATGATTAGCTGGATGTTTTGCCATTGTACGCCATTGCTGCTGAGGCAAGTTGTTGATGGACTAGTGTTAACCCAGTAGCTGATTGGGCACTAGTCCATCAACAACTTGCCACAGCAGCAATGGCGTACAATGGCAAAACATCCAGCCAATCATATTAATTAGCGCACATGCACCAAAGAATTATTGAATGACCCTTTATGTCACAACAATCACTTTATCACTTGGCTCCTGATTGGCTTAAAGTTTATCATTAAGGTTTTGAATTTGGATCAGTAACAACCTTATCTAAAAACAGTTAACACTAATTTTCTAATTCAAATTTAGCTGATCACCAAATTGTTGTTAATATTTTCACAAGGGGCTATGTTTAAGTGCTAAAAATATCTGTGTTCTGGATCTAGATACATGGCATAGTAAATATATGATTTTATAGAAATAAGCTGAACATAAAGAATATAACCAACTATAAACAAAGAGAACATGAACAATTGAAACTCAAAAAAATGATAGTATAAATAGAAAATGTTTGGTGACAGGGGTTTATTGGGGCAGGGAGAGTGATGCCTAGGAGGCAGAATATTGCAGCAAGGAAGACGTAGAGGCAGTGCTGGACTATGGGGTCTGGGATTGGATGGGTTGGGCTTGCAGGTTAGGGGTGTTGGTGGTGGGGGTGGAGGCAGGAGGATTTCGCGTGATGGCCGCCATATACCGCTTGTTGTATTCCTCATTGATCATTGGCTGGATGAGCTGGTAGGTGGCAGTGGCCCAAAGTGGAAGGTGCTTATCCTTACGTGATTGGTTGCCCATGTTCACATGGAAAACCATTTGCGCAAACAAGTCAGCCACCATCTGGCAGCCAAAGAGAAAATTGTGGTCAAGGACCCCAAGATAGAGGTTGTTTAAAGCCTGAGGGCGGCGCTCCAGTAATGTGGATCCCATGTTGAAGAAGACAACATCAGCCAGATGGATGTCTGCATGGCCGGCAGGGTAGACTGAGGCCTGGTGCCCGCGTCCCTGGATGGCCTCAAGGGGGTGGAGCTACCCTCCATCTGGTGGCTCAAGAAAACCTGGTAATTGGAATTCAAGCCATCCCAGGAGTTGAGTGATCCACCAAGGATGTGGCTGTATGAGTAGCCATTGATGAAATCTGGGTTTGTCTGATAGTAGACAAAACCCTTGGCTGAAATAGCCAGAAATGCACCAATATTTGTCCCCTTCTTGACCTTCTTCCTTCTATTCTTGGTGGCAGTTTTTCCTTGCTTGCCAAAATCATCAAAAGCTATTGATAGCTTGTAGTAGGAGATGAACATGGCATCATCAGTTAGACTATTCAGGCATCAGACCAGGGTTGATTCAATGGCGGTGTCATACAGGGAATACTCAGCGCCATCCCATTAGTTGCCGGCAAAATTGGTAAGAACCCGTATAGAAGCCATCTTCCCATACATCCAGAGCTGCACCATGCGCTCAGACACCCATATGTTATGGTGCGCAAGTTGCTTCCAGACCTGGGTCAATGGAAGCTTGGGATCCCGCTGGAGGAGGTCAAGCATGATTGGGTATGCCTCAGATATTTGTGAGTTGGGGGCCTTCTTGGGCTTCTTGGCCATCCCAATCAGATTCCCCCTGTTCATCAGGTTGTTGAATTCCCGCATGAAAGTAGCTCAGGTAAATTGCAACTGGGCGGCAATCTGTTCCCAGGACAGACCCTGTAGATTCAGTGCCACAATTTCCTGAAGAATTTGGGCGGTGATGATTTGTTGCTTGGGGCGCTGAGCCAGGGGAGCTGAAGCCTGATTGGCTGTAGGGGGGTAGGTTGGCTGATGGCAGGAAGTTGTTCCAAATCAAAGTTTCCATCCTGATTGATTGGTTGGTGGGCAGCTTGTGCAGGGGTGGGTACAGGAGCAGGGGCAGAGCTAGACTCTAAGTGACTCTCAGACAAGTCAAAGCCATAGGTGTCAGGAATATTCCTGACATAAATCAAATTCTGACAGGAGGAAAATGTTGGGAAAAAATAGGGAAACTCCCAATTAAAGAGGCCAATTTTAATGAGGAATTTCCCCCTTTATTTGGGGGAAATAAAAATCAAAATTTGGAAGAAACAGATTTTTATAAAAACTAGACTAATTTAACATCCGGGCGGGCGCCCGCCACCCTCTGCCAGCCTCCTGCTTGCCCACCCCCTCCCCCAGCAGGCCCCCTGCCAGCTCCCAGGCCCCATTACCCAGCCAATCAGAAGCCACCATCCACAACAACCAATCAGAAAAGTACCTGCCCACAGGGCAAAATCCAGGGAATAATTTCTGCCCTGCAGAAGAAAGGCCAAACCAAAGTGAAGAGTCCCAAAATAACCTTGAACCTTCCCAAAATAGATCCAACCAAATTCCAAAAGTTAAAAATAATTTGACCTCAAGCCAATGGGATTCAGAGGACCACAACCCTTGCTTAGGTCTAGGCCCCAGCCAAACCAACCTTTCCAAAACAAAAATAGATTTGGAAAGTCCCATGAGCTTTTCCCATCAGCTGACTTCACAACCAGGGGACATCATTGGCTCCAGGCATGAATGGCCAAACCTCCAGCAGATTGCCCAAGAACAATAATTTGGCCATCTTCTCAAACCCCATTTCCCAAAACCTTTCTTCAAGATTCTGGGATCCCCAGTCCCTTGTTTTTACTCCCACTTACAAAAATTTGCAAGTGGGGAGTACTATAAATAAAGGATCCCCCCTCAGTAATAGCTTGTGCTATTATTGAGATTAATACCCTCAATAAAGTGAAATTCAACTTACCTCAACAAGTTAAAACCTACCAATCAGCCCCTGCCAACCCTCCAATACAAGGAAGATGAACCACCTCATCTTCACAGCTGTGCTCACAGCTTGCCTTGGGATTGGAGGCTACCAGTTAGGTCCAGAATTCTTTAGGCCTTTTCCAGAAGGACTAGGTCAAAACTCCTACTCTGACCCTGGTCAACTGAACTCATCCCAAACTGGACCTTGGCCTCCTTTGGTGTCACCACATTCAACATTCTCCATTGCCATGTACACATTCATGTACTATGTCTTGACCTACTTCACCGGAAGTTTTGGGAGATACAATGTGCATGCCAAGATCTTCTGCTGGCTCATGACTGTGTACCCTATTGTGACTGCCTTGACTGGGTTTCAGTTTGCCAACCTGCTCCCCTACTTCCTGCAAGTAATACCTACCATATCTGGGTATTACATAGGGGTTGGTGGTCAGGTACAGGTCAGCTTCCTTGTTACCCGCATCAAAGGCTTGGGTGTAAACAGGTGCCTCCACGTTCTGAGCCTTGCCTCCATTGAAGCTGGTCTGGCTGCTGCTGGCTTGGCTTGGCTGCTGGTGCCGTCAAATATATTGCTTGTAAAAACCATTGTAAAAACCTAGGATAAAATTAATAAAAGTAGAAATTTTAAAATTTAATGATTTATTTTTATTGTAATCTTGAGTCCATATTTGGAAGGCTCTCAAAACCATTCCATACAAATCTGGAGCCATTAAAATGAATAAAATACCTCTGTTCCTAAATTGGATAGCTGTTAATTGGCTGTTAAACTGTTATATTTCTATTTTAGGCTGCTCACACTACTTATCTTGTGTGAGTTCATTTTGTTTTGTGCTTGTGTAATCTTGCTTCTAGATTGCTCAAGTTTTGTTTCATTTTAGTTCTTCTGTCAGTGTCTCATATGAATCCTGATTGGATTATAATATACTCCAGAACAGCATCCATCCATTTCACTTGTTGTGTCAGTTCATTTTGTTTATGATTTGAACTACACAGCTTGATGTCTGATATAACTTTGTATAATGGGCTAGTGAAATTTTGTTTATTGTTTGACAGTCCATTTATTAACTGAAATTTTATAAATTAATTGAATCCTGAATCTCGCGCAACTTGGATTTTGTTTAAATCTGAGGTATTTTTTGTTGTTGCCATAGCTTTTAAAACTACTGTATGCTGCACGCAACGGCAACTTCTCCTCAAACGGCAATGGAAGAGACAATTCTAATGGCAACAAGCGCTAAAACACCAACCATAGCAACAGCAACTCCAATTGGCACAATGGCAATCATAGCCAAAGCGCAAACTGCTCCTGTCCCAAGAAAGAGGACACCACCAAAGTGAACCATACTGAAACAGCAACCCACTATGAATCTGACCCCACATTCTCTGACCTCAAAGGTCTCAAAACAAAGGAACAGGGAAAAGAGGAGAGGTAACAGGATTAAGTGCCCCTGTCTCCCCCCAAACTGACAAGAAATTGTACCAAGGCACAAACTTTGCTGCTTGCATCCCACGTGTCCCGCAATCTTCCATTTTTATGGACATAAAAATTAAAGATCACTCACAACTTCTTGTTTACCCATGTACTTATAAATCCCATATACATAAAATTTTATTTGACTCTGTTGCACAACACACCATGGTTAGTAAACCATTTGTAACCAAATACAAGATACCAGTTGTCAAATCCAACTTCAAATACGCCAGAATGGCAGACAAATCAAAGGTTCTACTTGAAGGCAAAACAACTCCCTTCAGAATCAACCTCCAAGGCATTCAAAAGTCCAACAAAGGGCTTGTCATGAACAACATAAACTACAACATTGTAGCAGGCATAGACTGGTTCACCCAAGTGAGCCCCAGTGTATTTTGGAAAATAAAGACAATGACCATCAAACACAATAGAGTCAATT
Organism: Entomophthora muscae; assembly: GCA_014839935.2. Lineage (NCBI taxonomy): Eukaryota > Fungi > Entomophthoromycota > Entomophthoromycetes > Entomophthorales > Entomophthoraceae > Entomophthora > Entomophthora muscae. The sequence continues at coordinate 85,424 of QTSX02000218.1, read as the reverse complement.
TAAACATCCTTGAAGAACCTAACAATCTCGTCCTAAGAGACACAATATTTTTCCAAGTCATAAATCAGGACAACTTGGAACGTCTAACCAAAGACAGTACCCTCCACATAATGAGGTACACCAAATTCAATAATATGCAAACTACCAAAATTCAACCCCCAGAGTTTGCAGCACTCCTAAATGAATACACTCATTTATTTAAGGAAGATCTCATAGAGCTACCCCCTGAACAGGAAGTCAAACACGGCACTGACCTATGTAAGTCCATGTCTAAACCTGCACCCCTCTACAGAATCTCCCCCATGAAGACACAAACCCTCAAAAATTATATTGTGGATAACCTAGCTAAAGGCTTCATTTGCCCTTCCAAATTCCTGTGGGGGGCAGTAGTGTTTTTTTTTAAAAAAAAAAAGGAAGGCTCACTCTGTCTAGTAACAGACTACAGAGCTCTAAATGCAAGCACAGTAAAGAATAAATACCCTCTTTCACTCATAGAGGATCTGTTTGCAAGACTCTCTGGAGCTAAACTTTTCTCCAAAATTGATCTCACCTCAGGTTACAACCAAATTGAAGTAAAGGAAAAAGACATACCAAAAACTGTGTTCCGCACACAATTTGGATCTTTTGAATGTAGGGTAATGAACTTTGGGATGACCAACGCCCCCACAACTTTTTTCACTATGATGAACCAAGCACTAAATGGTCTCTCAAATACATTATTCTACCTTGAAAATATCATCATATTCTCAAAAACAAAAGAGTAACATCTCACGCATGTCTGCAAGACACTTGATTGACTTGCAAAGCACAAACTTTACGCAAAATTAAGTAAGTGCCAATTTATGGAAAATGAACTCTTGTTCTTGGGCCACATTGTCTCTGACTGTGGCATCAAAGAAGATCCATATAAAATAAAAACAATACATAAACATGCAACACCCCAGCTCTGTTAAACAAGTTAGATGCTTTCTCAGTATGGTAGCTCACCTAAGGAAATACATCAAAGACTGCAGGAAACTAACCACACCAATCAATGACCTAACCAAGGATAATGTCAAAAAGAAATTCATCTGGACACCAGTATGCAATAAGAATTTCCAATTACTTAAACAAGCTCTGATTGAAGCACCAATCTTGTAATACCCTAATAACAACGGGTGCTATGAGCTCAAGTTGGATGCCAGTGATACCGCCATTGGTGCAGTACTACACATCTGCCAGCCAGGGCAGCAAGACTTCCTGCCAGTATTTTACAAAAGTAGAAAACCAACTAACACTGAGCAGAAGTACCCAATACACAATAAGAAATTGCTAGCATTATACCACACATGCAAGAAATGAAGATGTTATCTAGAAGGACATTTAAAAGTCTGAGTACTAACTGACCACCAATCCTTAATCTATTTCAAAACTCAGAACGCACTCACACAGCAACAAGCCAAATGAATGTCATTGCTTGAACAGCTTAACCTGGACATCCAATACAAAAAGGGGGCAGAGCTAGTCACAGCTGATGCTCTCTCTAGACTATGTCAGCCAAGAGAGGATCATCCTGACCACCTGGACCCTGACTGGCCCAACCTATATAACACTGAGTACAAGACAAAAGGGAAAGACCCCTCCACACATCAACTAACCCACAATACATTATTAAGGAACAAAAAACATTTCCACATATCAAATGTCACAGTTTACTGCATCATTAAAGATAATCATGTTCCCTACATCCCACTTACACAAAGAGTTGATACTATACTAAGTCATCACTGCCTACTAGGACATACAAAAGCTAACAACATATACCTCACTCTAAAAGAGATAGTATGGTGGCCCAATCTTAAATAAGACATAGTTGATGTTTTGAAAAAATGCACATTGTGTGAGAAATACACCAGCACCAAGGCCCCACAACCAACAGTTAATCCAGTACCAGACCCTGAACCATTTAAGGTTTGGGGGCTGGATGTGGTGGGACCCTTCCCAGAAGCAAAAACCAAACAACACTTTCTAATTGTAGCCATTGACTTTGCTATATGCTGGCCCATATGCTGGGTAACACAGAACCACAAGGCAGAAACCATAAATTGCTTCATCAGCAAGGCAATAATAGCTGACTACAGAACTCCTGACTACATCATAACAGATGGAGCCACAGAACTATCAGGACACATAGTAAACAACAATTTAAAAAACAAAAACATCAAACATTCCACAACCTTGACCTAAAGGCCACAGGCCAACAGCAGAGTTGAACGCCTAAACAGCAGCCTTATCAGAACCCTCAAGAAAATAATGGATGGCAAAGCCAAAGACACATGGCCACTATATGTGAAACATGCATTATTAGTATCATGGGTACGCACCAACCAAGGGACAGGCTACTTGCCATTTGAACTAACATACGGATACAAACCAGAGATAGTCACCGGCAATAACCAACTGTATGTGAAAATCCCCCCAGGAAAACCTCCCACAGTAGAGCAAGCAACAGCTCTACAACACATACACCTCAAAGCTAAAATAGCAGAAACAAAAAGGCTCATAGCACAAAAGGTAACCTCCACAGAGGAACCACTTCCAATCTACTCCCCTGTCTGGGTCCTAGCTGAGAACAGGAAGAAGTTGGATTCAGTACACAAAGGACCAGGAAGTGTTAGAACTAGATGACAAACTGCACTATTCAAAGAAAAATTATGTGGATATAATAAACACAGAGTTAATTGTTTGAGTAACAGTAAGCCAAATTGAGAGGAGGGTTTGATCATTCTGGAACCGCAACCTGTGGAGCATAACATGGAGATCAAAATTGACGTCAAGAAAATCGTTTTTAGAGGAAAATTAGAATAATGACAAGAAGGCAAGGTGACGTACTTTAAATTCAGAACCTGAATGTAAAAATGCGGGATTGTCAAATCCTTGGTCCAAATTTTGAATCACTTTTGCAGGCAACTCAGCTGAGTGAAAATTAAAATATTTAATAAAATCAACCATTTAATTTGACTTTTTTTGGTTTATTTAAATTGGCAAATTTTGAATCTCTTGAGCAGATAACTCAACTAACAAAAGACAAAACTCAGCAAACAAATGCGGGATACATGAATCAGAAATGCGGGATTCTTATGTACAATTTGAGATTTCCTGTATATCAAACAAATCATAGACATCATGTGAAAATTAACAAATCTGAAATTGCGGGATTGTCAAATCCAAGAACCAAGTTTCAAATCATAATTGCAATGAATTTGAAATAAATATAATTTATGGGTGTCTCAAAAAGGATGCCAAAGGATCTAGAGTGGATTTGCACAAATTCTTTTAGGAATCATAGGCATTCTCAAAAATCACCCTATTCCATTTTAGGTCAGCTAAAATTTAGATTGTAATATTCACAAATTGACATATATAACAATAAAATTGACTAAAATATACATTCCTCTTCTTGAGTTTAAAATTTTAATAAATTTTTTATTATGTCTTCTTTCAACAACAACCAAGTCAACGAGCTGTTCCCTGGCCTTGACAAAATTATGCAGGGCTACACTGGGTCTCTTAACAGTGAAGCCTCTGTCTATGGCCACTCCCAACCCGCAGGCCCCTCTGCAAGCGCCACACAGGAGTGTGTTCTTTCTCCCGCGTCCTCAAGCATGGCCCTGTTTGCCCATCACGCACAGGCAGCTGTTAACCCAAGTCCCTTATCAGCAATGGCATCCAGAACCAGCCATTTTAGCCATGGGGTCACCCAGAGAGCCCAGGACCCCAAAACAGCCAATCAGATGGCATCAACCAGTTCCCAAGATAGACACGTCCCTCCCCCAGCCAATCAGCCTGCAAGACGCAGAAGAAAATTGATCACTCCGGACATTGTTCTCAAAATGGTTGAAAAGCAAGGGAAGCTTATGTCCCTTGGGGAAATTGCAGCTGCAATGGGTTTTTCAAAGTCAACTGTGGCTGCAACCCTGCAAGCCCACGCCAACTGTGGCCCCCCACCAAGAAAACCCCAACTGGTGCCCGTACCTCAACCAAAGGTGATACAGCCCATCCCCTTATGATGGCCATTATGGAACGTGACCCGCAGATGCCCCTGGTCCAGGTACGTCTCCAGTTGGGACTCCACAGCATCTTCACCAACAAAAGAACAGTGAATTCATGGATGCACAGAGTCGTGGTTGCTGCTAGAATCTTTTCCAATCAAGTTCTCAGTGGCCCCATTTTGGTGGATACCAACTCCTACAATTCAACAATTATTAATTTTATCAAAGGAAGGGCAATGAGGGCCCGTAATGACGTAATATTCCTGTTGTATGCTAAGATCTTGGCCAGTATCCAAGACTTTGGAGAGAAGCGCATCCAATCTGACGTGTACAAGCGCGGCCCAATCTTGTATTGTTTTGTCGGGGTTTTATTGGCAGTTTCTCCATTGGGCGTCAATTATTACTTGGCAATATCAAACACCGCAGATAGGTATGCCTACCAGACGGAGCTCAAGGCCATGCTGGAGGAGTGGGCCACACAAAACACCGTGCACACAGTTGTACTGAGTGCAGAGATGGAGCAGCGGGAATGGGCAACCCAAGAAATCAGGGCTGCGGGCATACCTGCTGGTCCTACCCCATCAACTATGCCAACATGCATCTTGCAGATGTATGTCTTTACAATTTTGGTTCTGCCCTCAGGCGCTTGAAGCCTGCCACCTACAACAAACTATGCACCCAAATTGAAGAGGTGTATGAGCTTTTCCCTTCTGCGTCCGTCCAGGACTTATTTGATCTCATCATCTTCTATGCAAGTGATAGTGATAAGTCCAGAAAGGACCCCTGCTTCCCCCCACGCCACTCCATCCTTTTTGTCAAGCCTGCATATGTGATGGGAGAAGAATTTGAGCAATTGAAGCAATCAGCTCTTGCTGCCCCTTCCCAGCCAACAAACCCTGCCTCCCTGACCCCCCATCAAGCCACCTGCCTTCCAACCCTGACTCCCAAGCCACCACCCATTCCCTCCCCACTATCTCTGATGCTGTCCCTTTCACAGGCGCAGATGAAGGCAATGTCCATTCCGCCCATTCCCTTCCTTTCCCGTCCTTTGATTAGTAAATAAATCTTTTCTTTGTGATAACTTATTAAAATTGATATCTCTCTTTCAATTAATAATTAATAATATTTTCTTTTTACATTATCAACATTTCCCATAATTAATACATTGTTGTACATTTTACAAATAGCTTAAAATTATGAGCATAAATAATTTTCATCATCATTAATAAATTAAAGACAATAAACATAAATATATCATTAAAATATTGCAATTAGACGTCAACTCTTGATATTTTGATATTATGTCCATAACTCAATGCATTTTGTTTAATAAAACCCATTGTAGACTTGGCCTTTTCCATTATAATTTAATGAAATGAACTGTGTTTATATTAGGGCCATTAACAATTAGTACAAATATTGAAAATTAGTGCATTTTACAGCCTGTATATTTACCTATTGGTAATAATTCTATAAACTTTTCAGTCAGATTTTGTGAGGTAATAATAATGTAATGTGTTAATAGATTACTGTTTATTGTCATTAATTGGCTGATTTTCTTTGCTGTGGTAATTGTGCATTTTCTGATATTTTCACACTAATATCCAATTGGTTGGCTTCACATCCAATCACACAGGCAATAGGAAAACAATCCGCCACCCCAAGACTGGATGTGGTTGGGGTGGCGGCTTGTTTTCCTATTGCCTGTGCAATTGGATGTGAAGCCAACCAATTGGAAACTAGTGCGGAAATATCAGAAAATGCACAATTGCCACAGCAAAAAAAATCAGCCAATTAATGACAATAAACAGTAATCTATTAACACATTACATTATTATTACCTCACAAAAACCGACTGAGAATTTTACAGAATTATTACCAATAGGTAAATATACAGGCTGTAAAATGCACTAATTTTTAGTATTTGTACTAAGTGTTAATGGCCCTAATATAAACACAGTTCATTTCATTAAATTATAATGGAAAAGGCCAAGTCTACAATGGATTTTATTAAACAAAATGCATTGAGTTATGGACATAATATCAAAATATCAAGAGTTGACGTCTAATTGCAATATTTTAATGATATATTTACGTTTATTGTCTTTAATTTATTAATGATGATGAAAAATATGTATGCGCTGAATATAGTACTATAAAAACCAGTTTTTTGATGGAATTCAAACAATATGTCAACAATCTATAACTTAATCAACAAATTAGAAGCACATCTTCAAAAGGTTATTGAGATAGAAAAAAATATCAGAGAAATAGTGACAGGGAAGCTGGGTAACAAGGGCCAGCCACTGATACAGTCAAAAGAAGATGCCCTGGATAAGTTGGGAAATATTATAGATGAAAAGAATAAAGAAAAATTACTTAATCTACAGGGAACTATTTTATCAAGTCTTTAATTCAACAACATGGCCTACAATTTGTGGGAGTTCTGGCAGGGGGCCAAAGAAAACAATAATAAGATAAAAATAATTGAAGGAACAGAAATTCAGAAGGAAATTAACACCAACAAAGAGAAAAACAACCAAATGGAAACAGATGAAAATGAAACACAAGCAAGAAGCAGAAGCGCATCAAGAAATACAGAAGCTTTATCAAATGAAAATCAAGAAGAAACACAAGTTGCAAGAAGAATAAGAAAAATTAAGCCTAAGAAAATTAATGAAGAGCATCCAACGCTCATTAAGTTTGCCAATATGGCGCCTGTGGCTGAGGGGGCCACAGGGGAAACAATCAGTAAGTCTTTTTATGTTTAACTTATATTTATTTTAGTCATCACCAGGGATGGGGATGAGGTGCGGAAGTGGCGGCTTTTACGCCAAGTTGGTTTTATGTGGGCTACCAGTCACTGGTGGCCCCTATAAAACAAATAAATAAAAACCAAATAAATAAAATAGTTCAACAGAATATGAATACTTTTTTAATAGTGAAGCTCAAGATAGGGAATATCAACCACCCACAGGGTGCTTGCCATGGATAAGGGAGGCCTATGAACTAGGATCAACAATTAAAATCAAAGAAATGAATGAAATTTGCGGGGATATAAAACTGAACTTCAATGAATACATTTATGAAAGCGTTCAAAGGTTCCCCTTCACAAATATCAATGAATACAAAAAAAACTGATAAAAACTGACTTTCAAATTGGAAATAAATATTTAAAATCTGCAATATTTAATGAAATTTTTAAAGCTCTATCAAACAAAGTTGGGGATGCAGTCCTTGTGAATAATCTTAAGCCTTTATTGATATTGTTTGCCAAGGCCTGGGGGGCTGATACAAGTCAGGTGCCCCCCCAGAACCCTCTTCAAGTTCAACCAAACGTCCTATATCAATAGGTCAATACAAACGTTCAAAAAACTGTGCATGTTCTCAGAAAAATATACCTTGCAAAGGATCCACGTCGTGGTGTACCTGGGAATCCTGCTCCATTGCATACTGAAAGCCAACGTGAAAAAAATAGAAGATGTACCTATACAGATCAACATATGCTGCGTAGCCCTAGACTGCCAGAAAACACCTCAGGGATACAAGACAGTTGAGCACGTCCTCTATGATTCATTTACATTGGCAACTCTATATGGGTACTATGTGCCCCTCAAAAAAAACCTGCTAGTGGATTCCCTCACCCGTTTGCCTTTTATACGACGGTTGGCCACCACCGGGGTGTTGAGCGCCACCCCTCTAGCAATTGGCGCCAGAGTCATCTACCACATACAGAAGAGTATGTGGTCCCAATTAGATGCATTAGCTGAAATTTAATTTTGGGGTATAATTCCCCAGAATAAACACATTCCCCTTGCAATTTGCATTCCCCCAATAAATCATTTTCCCTTGCAACTTAAAATTTTTATTTTATTTTTTTATTTTCTTTTATTTTAAATATTAAAATATTCACTGTTAAAATCTTTAATATTGTCAGGGATCCAACCTGCGGGGGTTCCTGAGGACTTGCGGGCGGACGGCCTGCGGGCCCAGCAGGGAGAGCCCACCACAGGATTGGGGCTAACTTTACAATATAAGATAACAATTTTCCAAGTATTGCCCAAGGTCCGGTTGTAGGCACCATGGAATCAATCAACCCAGTGAGGGTGATATACATCACCCCAAATATCTGGGTGGAGATGGATTCATCAGCAGCAACAGAATCTTGTGGGCAGTTGGGCCGCGGGGTGTGGGGCGGCGTCATTGGAACTAAATAGGCGGGCAGGAAATTATACTTGTCTCGGAATAGCAGAGGAGGTCTGGTGATTTTGATGCCTTCTCTGTATACGGTCTCAGTCTCTCTAGTTCTAGCTTCAGGGTGTGGATAAGGATTTCCTCTAGAGTAAACTCCAAATATGCCAGGTTGGGTGGGTACTCGGTAAAATGTACTGGGCCAAAGGGAGCTCCTGGTGGACAGTAAAATTTGGGCGGCTGGTCTGCAGTTTCTTGGGTTATGTGGACACGGGGGACAGGGCCGCAAGGAGTAGACTGAAGATGAAACAAAACTAATAACAAGTATGATATGATCTGGTTGAACCAAAGGTTCATGTCACTTTATTGCAAGGATGGCAATGGGCATCTTCCTGGCGGCCCAGGGTATAAGTATGCCCATCTGTCATGGCAAAACTTTCAAAGATTTTCATGGCCCAGTTTTTCCCCTCTACTAGGTCCTCACAGCCCTTGGTGGCAACAATTGTGGGGGTTATTTCATTGGCTAACTTGCAACTAGAGCACTCCAATTCTTCAACCAGGTCACGGGACGGGTCATCTCTGGGTGGCCCGTTTCTTATGGAAGGTACCTTTGTTTCTTCTTCTGATGTGGCCCGGGTTATTCTGGGGTCTGTGGCTAACCCAGCCCGTTGATTGGTTGGGTTAACAGGAACCCCTAGCGCGGGGGCATCATTGTAGGCAAACTCGGTTCATCAAACTTCAGGAGATTCTCCGAAGTCAAATCCAATCCTGATTTGATCCCCAAAAACTGCAGGCAGCCAGGCAGCTGGCCCTGCGGGCTGGTGGCCCGCAAGATGCCAGGGTTTGACTCCCATAGTTGAGGTCTTTTGATTATCATAGTTGACAGGAGTTTGTCACTCATGACAAATATTGACATATTTAATATCAAATATTTTGATATTGAATAAATCACAATTTAATAAAATTGTTATATTTCAATTATTTAAACTTAAATATTTAACTTTTAAGATTTATATTTAGCATTTTGATTTTAATATTTTAATTTTAATTTTAAATTTAATTTTAAATTTTATTTTAAATTTTATTTTAAATTTTAGTGTGTAAATTATAATATTAATATATCTAAGTATATTAAAAGACTTTAGTTATAGTTGCCAATACGTCAAATAAAAAAGAATTAAAAATGTTTTTATTTACTACTTGTTGAGTATGGGTCCATTTATCACAAAGATAAACATGGTGAATTGAATTTATCCGCATCATGCAGCCTGCTCAACTATTGTTCTAAAAAAATGATTGTTTACAACTCAAATTACTTTTCCCTTGTGTCAAGATTTCTGGTTCTTGAAGAAGAAGAGTGATTGTTTTTATTAGGTGAGTTAATCATATTGGGATGGGATATCTGTATGAAGACAGATGTACTTCTATTGGTGTAGATATGTATGACAACAGGCTGTGTTCTGTTGTTAGTTAATCCAATGGGAGTGGAAGTCCTGTGGTCCTTTGGAGACGCAACACCGGCTGTGATGGTTTTGGAAGGAGTTCACAAGTATCAATAATTTGCTCTTATTGTACTTTGACACCACTACTATTCGGACTAGTAGGGATGGTGAAGGGTATTAAATTGTCTGCCTTCCAAGTGATCTTGGAAGGCCCCTTTATAGTTGACAGCTAGCGGCCAAACTGGCGTCTAGCTGCAGACAACTCTTACTAGCTAGCCTATCATCCCCAAGCTACTAGTTTCATCCCCCAGAGTTGGATCCCAAAACCCAAATAATGGTTTGGGATGAGGTAATATTCTAGGCTGCTGATTTCTCCTCTTCAGCCCAGATATTCCTTGACTTAGTTACGGCAACTAAGTTGACACCCAATTTGGCCAACCTGCCCTTGTGCTCAGTGTAATGCGCAATGTTTGCACGGGTAGTTGTCCGTCTCAACTCTCGGTGAAACAGGATGTTGTAATTTCCCGATCTGTCTCTGGGTCAGGACTGCATTCCTATTTGGAATCTGGAATCCTTAGCATCTAATTATAGAAGCTTCTGGATTGGCCTGTGACCTGAGACCTGGAATGTCTCAGGTGTCTTCTGAGTTGGAAACTATATCAACCTTATTATAGTTCCTCTTTATTCCGGAATACTGTGTCACTTTGGCTGTGTTGCGTCCAAAATCAACACAGCTTCATTAATAGGGATATGGATCAGTCAATCCTAATGAATCAGGATTTCCTGACACCTTGTAATATGATTTGATACACATAACAATATACTTTAACTGTTTCCTAAATACAAATTAATAAGGATTATATAAAAATCATTGGTGGTTGTGTTGTGTGGCTATAGTGGCACTGAAATAACAAGGATCATATGATGACACACAAGGTCCAATTTGTGGCGTAAAAAAGCCAAAGTACCATCAACAATTAACAATTATTTAAATAAAAAATTCAATTTCTATCTTTTTTTATTTATTTATTTGGTAGCGCAACAGTCAATAAAGTATTCAGTGCATTATAATAAAAATATATTCTTCATACCTAGTATAGTTAATTTTAATTACCTTTTCTATGTATTCTTATATGTCTATAATACAATCACATGTCAAATTATTATATATAAATAATAATTTTTGAGACCTAATAAAAAAATAAAAATAAAAACAAAGTAAACCAGAGAGCCCATTTATCTGATTGGCTTGGAGGCCAGGTCTTTAGGGAGGAAGGATTCCGAGTGCTTGTAAAAAGCTGCCACCACATCAGGTGGCATCGCAAATTGGCTGACCTCAAGAATATTGAATAGGTCCTTGGTGTCCTGAGGAAGGCCTTGTTTCACCTTATTCTTTATCCAACCAAACACCTCCTCAATTGGATTCAGGAATGGGGAATATGGGGGGAGAAAGAGGAGTCTCATTGGGCAGTCTGCAAGGTGGTGGCTGGAGGAGTGGCTATTCTTGTTGATGGGGGGGAACTTGGACACAACCAGATCCACTTTGTGGAGCCCAACATTATCAAGCACAACAACATTGGTTGTACCGCTATAATTTATCTGAAGGTACTCCTTGACAACTTGGAGAAAATCAAGAAATGTCCCGCTATTATGGGAGCCTTTAATCATCTGGTATTAATACAACCTGTGAGGACCAATAAGCGCAACCATTGAATAGGTCTAGGAACAAACAGCTGTACAATGGGCTACGCCGTCCTTGGACCCCTTCTTAACCCACCCATGCCTGGACCTGAGTGAGGAGGAAAACAACAATTTGTCAATATAGAAGAACTGGACATTCCCAGTCTCCTTTAGTGCCAGATATGTCTCGGTATAAATGTGTCAATCCTTGATGGTCTTTTCACTGTTTCTGTTGTACGGAGAAACTCTGAGCACCTTTCAAGAGAAGCCCAAATCAACCATTGTTTTGTAAACAAGGTTTTTAGAAATAGAAAGCCCAAACTCTGTGGCAAGCATTGATTGGACAGCAAGCGTGTCCAGGTGGCAATCCCTGGCTACCCACTGCTTGATTGTGTCAATGTGCACAGGCTGCAAGAGTTTTGGCTGCCGCTTAGCCTTGGTGGATTTGGCAATTTGCCCAGTGTTGCCATACTTGGTGTTGATGTTGGCAATGTACCTGGCTGTGACACCAAATTGGGACGCAATATCCCAAACTGCCATTCCCCCATTCAAGCAGTTGAGGAGAGCTTCACGCTCACTATCTGTCAACCGACGCCGGCCCTTGGCAGGTACCACAGCATCCTGGCTACCAGGCTTAACACAGGGGACAGGGACCTTTGTGTAGAAGGTGGGATCACACTTGGTTGCGCTGGCACCGTCAATGGTGGAATAGATCACAGGCGCAGATGGCTCAACAGTGGCTGCCAATGGCTTGTAGGTGGTGTCAAAGACGCAGGGGCAGGAAGTGACAACTCTTGGGTCAAGAGTGCGGGGCCAGGTGACAACTGGGTACACAGTGGAGGTGTAAGTAACCTCAGTGTTCCCAGTGACCCTGGTGTAGGAGACTTTGGTAGCAGGCCTTGAGAGTGGCTTCTGCCTGAGATTCAAGCCGGTTAATTGGGCCTGGGACGCAGGAGGTGGTTGGCTGGCAATGACACCTTGGGAGGCATGTGTATTGGCATGACTCCCTTTAAGTTGGGTTCTGGGTCTGTTCTTGGACCCTCTAGGACGCCCTTGTGGACAGGCTGCCCCGCGGGCTGGTGCAGGAGCGGGTTGGGAATGCAATTGACGGCCCATAAAAATAAAATAAAAAATATATTTTAGATTAAATATGTATTTATTTGGAGTTATTGGTTTAGTTGTGGGTAGTTGTTTTCTCTTGATATAGCCTTGAATAGTAACAGAATTTCTATATCTGTGATTTGAAGTGAATAATATTGTATACTTTCCAGATTTGAATGATTTTAAAGTTTAATCACTTTTTTTGTCTAATTATGGTTATTGAGATTGAATTTTAGTTTGATTTTAGTTGTGGTGGAGCTTCTTGATTTGGGTTGGTGTTTCCTAGTGTGCTTACTGTACATTCAATTTGGTTTCCAGTTCCCACAATTAATATCTGAGTTTACTAGTGGCATTCAAAAGTGATTTGAAATTTGGTTCTTGGATTTGACAATCCTGCAATTTCAAAAAACATAGTAAACTTAATGAAAATGGCTGATGGATTTGAACACTTCAAATCTGATTCCAGTTAATTCATTTTGTCCATAGGAAATATGCAGCTTGACTTGAACTTTGCAAAGTGTCTATGAGTTCCCGCATTTTCAAATATTCAAATAAATACTCAAAAAATCAATTTAATTAAAAAAAGGCTATCCCGCAAAAGTGATTCAAAATTTGGACCAAGGATTTGACAATCCTGCATTTTTACGTTCAGGTTCTGAATTTACAGTAAAAGGCGGGCCAAGTGACAGCAAAGGAGCCGGAAGCCAGCTGAACCACTGCCCCGGCTATATCGTCGAAGACAGGGGCCAACAGGCCCAAATATGCAAACATGAGGTTAACTTTCTTTTTTTATTCCAAGATGAGTAAGATATCTAGAAACAAGTTTCTAGAGGGGAAATGGGAAAGTCTTAAGGGAGTTCAGGATGGAGCAGGGGGGATTCTGCAACTTCTGATTGGCTGGCAAGAATATTTTCAGCAGTTGGTGGTCCTGCACTGGAATTTGAGTCAATGACGTCATAATTCAAAAAATTCCAGCAACCAGCAAGTTGAGTGCTGCCATCCCCAAATAGTGTATAACGCGTAATTTTCTTGTCATAATTATTCGGGGAAAAATAAGGCAGGTCCAGATTTTTGGGGGCTATTTGAGCGACCCCAGCTTTGACCCATTTTTTGTCTATGATGGTATTTAAGCCGTCAATTTCTTTTAGGGGTTTGCCTGTGGTTCTTTGTTGATTTCAGGTTTTACAAGGGTGCACTATTCCTTCCATTTGATTTTCTACTGTAACAGGAAGAGTCATCAGATACAGACCAGACAGAAATACCTATCTAATTAAGTTCCAAGGCGCCAAAGATCCCGTCATCAAGAAATACCACAGATCCTGCCTTTGCCTTAGCAAAGGGGAACACTCAACGTGGCTAGTACCCACTAGCAAACAACTCCAGGAACATCAGGTGGCAGCCATCAAGACAAAGCCCCCTCCTGATGTACCAGAGTAACCCCTTAAGGGGGGTGTCAAGGATCTGGATGTACGGTATTCTGGTCACTACCAACACACTTAACATCCAGACATTGCATAGTTTGGTGCCAATCCAATATACTGTTCTACATACCAAGAAAGGCAACAAACCAATATCACATGACTTGTCCAAGTATCCAGTGACTTGAACTCCTTCTGCACATGACCATCCTTATCTTTGATCTGACTTATATCCCCCCACAACGCAAGCTATATACAGTAGTTTTAAAAGCTATGGCGACAAGCAAAATGAACTCAGATTTAAACAAAATCATTTCAGATTTAAACAAAATCCATGTTGCGCGAGATTCAGGATTCAAATAATTTAAATATTTTTGGTTAATAAATGAAATGTCAAACCAAAAACAAAATTTCACTTTCCCATTATACAAAATTATATCAAACATCAAGTGGTGTAGTTCAACCCACAAACAAAATGAACTGATGCAACAAGTGAAATGGATGGATGCTATTCTGGAGTATATTATAATCCAATCAGGATTCATATGAGACACCAACAGAAGGACCAAAATGAAACAAAATCTGAGTACTCTAGAAGCAAGATTACACAAACACAAAACAAAATGAACTCACACAAGATGTGTAGTATGAGCAGCCTAAAATAGAAAAATAACAGTATAACAGCCAATCAACAGCTATCCAATTTAGGAACAGAGGCATTTTATTCATTTTCATGGCTACAGATTTGTATGGAATGGTTTTGAGAACCTTCCAAATATGGAATGGTGATTACAATAAAAATAAATCATTAATTTTTAAAATTTCTACTTTTAGTGATTTTATCCTAGGTTTTATTTCAATATTGTTTTCAATAGCAACATCTTCAACCGCGCCAGCAGCCAAGCCAGCTTCAATGGAGGCAAGGCTCAGAACGTGGAGGCACCCGTTTACACCCAAGCCTTTGAGGCGGGTAACAAGGAAGCTGACCTTTTACTGTCCCCCGACCCATATGGCTTTGACTTGTTTGAGAGTCACTTTGCGTCTAGTGCTGCCCCTGCTCCCACACCCACCCCTACACAAGCTGCCCACCAACCAACCAATCAGGATGGCAACTTTGATTTGGAACAACTTCCCGCCATTGCCCAACCTGCCCCTCCCTCAGCCAATCAGGCTTCAGCTCCCCCCGCCCAGTGCCCCAAGCAACAAATCATCACCTCCCAAATTCTTCAGGAAATTGTGGCACTCAACCTGCAGGGTCTGTCCTGGGATCAGATTGCTGACCAATTGCAATTTACCCAAGCTACTGTCATGCAGGAATTCAACAGCATGATGAACAGGGGGAATCAGATTGGGGCAGCCAAGAAGCCCAAGAAGGCCCAAGAGTCCCAGATTACTGAGGCATACCCGATCATGCTTGACCTCCTCCAGCAGGACCCCAAGCTTCCCTTGACCCAGGTCCGGAAGCAACTTGCTCACCATGGCATTTGGGTGTCTGAGTGCATGGTGTAGCTCTGGATGTACGGGAAGGTGGCTTCTGTACGGGTTCTTACCAATTTTGCCGGCAACTAATGGGATGGCGCTGAGGATTCCCTGTATGATCCCACCATTGAATCCACTCTGGTCTGATGCCTGACTAGTCTGTCAGATGATGTAATTTGCATCTCCTACTACAAGCTATTGTTAGCTTTTGATGACTTTGGTGAGATGGGAAAAGCCACCACTCAAAAAGGAAAGAAGAAGGTCAAGAAGGGGATGTTTATTGGTGCATTTCTGGCTGTGTTGGCCAAGGGTTTTGTCTATTATTAGAAAAACCCTGATTTTGTCAATGGGTACTCATACGGCCACATCCTTGGTGGATTGCTCAACTCCTAGGATGGCTAAAATTCAAAGCAT
Source organism: Entomophthora muscae (assembly GCA_014839935.2). Lineage (NCBI taxonomy): Eukaryota > Fungi > Entomophthoromycota > Entomophthoromycetes > Entomophthorales > Entomophthoraceae > Entomophthora > Entomophthora muscae. The sequence goes on along the minus strand of QTSX02000218.1, from coordinate 69,668 downwards.
TAGGTTTTCTTGAGCCACCAGATGGAGGGTAGCTCCACTGCCCTTGAGACCATCCAGGGACGTGAGCACCAAGCATCCGTGTACCCAGCCAGCCACACCAACGTGCATCTGGGAGATGTTGTCTTCTTCAACATGGGATCCACATTAAAGTAGCGCCGCCCTCAGGCTTTCAACAACCTCTATCTTGGGGTCCTTGATCACAATTTTCTCTTTGGTTGCCAAATAGTGGCTGACTTGTTTGCGCAAATGGTTTTCCATGTGAGCATGGGCAGCCAATCATGTAAGGATAAGCGCCTTCCACCTTGGGCCACTACCACTTACCAGCCCATCCAGCCAATGACCAATGAGGAGTACAACAAGCAGTATATGGTGGCCATCACGCAAAATCCTCCTGCCTCCACCCCCACCACCAACACCCCTAACCCGCAAGCCCAACCCACCCAATCCCAGACCCCCCAGGCTAGCACTGCCTCTACGTCTTCCTTCCCACGTTATTCTGCTTCCTAGGCATTACTCTCCCCTGCCTCAATAAACCCCCTGTCACCAAACATTTTATATTTATACTATCTTTATTTTGAATTTCAATTGTTCATGTTCTCTTTGTTTATAGTTGGTTTTATTCTTTATGTTCATCTTATTTCTATAAGATCATATATTTACTATGGTGTGTATCTAGATCCTGAACACAGTTATTTTTAGCACCAAACCATAGCCCCTTGTGAAAACATTAACAACAATTTGGTGATCAGCTAAATTTGAATTAGAATATTATAGTGTTAACTGTTTTTAGATAAAGTTGTTACTGATCCAAATTCAAAACCTTAATGATAAACTTTAAGCCAATCAGGAGCCAAGTGATAAAGTGATTGTTATGACATAAAGGGACATTCAATAATTCTTTGGTGCATGTGTGCTAATTAATATGATTGGCTGGATGTTTTGCCATTGTACGCCATTGCCGCTGTGGTAAGTTGTTGATGGACTAGTGCCCAATCAGCCGCTGAGTTAACACTAGTCCATCAACAACTTGCCACAGTGGCAATGGCGTACAATGGCAAAACATCCAGCCAATCATATTAATTAGCGCACATGCATCAAAGAATTATTGAATGACCCTTTATGTCACAAAAATCACTTTATCACTTGGCTCCTGATTGGCTTAACGTTTATCATTAAGGTTTTGAATTTAGATCAGTAACAACTTTATCTAAAAATAGTTAATACTATAATTTTCTAATTCAAATTCAGTTGATCACCAAGTTGTTGTTAATATTTTCACAAGGGGCTGTGTCAAGCGACAAAAATAATATGGTAACCAGGGAAACAATGCCACACAAAGCAAACAACACATATTGAGATGTATGTAAAACATATACAAAATGGGTAAAAAGATGGGATAATGTAGTAAATGGGAAAACAAAAAGGAATAAACAAAGAGGCAATTGTATCAAAATAATACAGAATTCTTTGGGGAAAGAGCTATAAAAACATATGAAAAGGTTAGTAAAAAATCAATGAGCAAATTGGAAAAACTTCTAAAAGACCTTGACTTGACAATTGCCAAAATCAAAGAAATTGACCGCAAGGTCAAGGAAAAGGTGAAGTCTGCCGTCCTTGAAGGGGACAAAATCAAAAAGGTGTCCGCCAAGTCACTCATGACCAAAATACCAGACACACCTGAGAAGACAATAGAGCACCTACTCAACATTCAGAAGGCAGTGGTTGAAGGCTTGCAATTCAAGTCCTTTGCCCTCTCTGTGCCGTCTGTCTGGACGGACAACCCTGAGATGTATGCACATCTCAAACCCGCCAAGAGGGCCTGCAAGGAGGACACTGAGACGCCCGCACAGCTGCTTGCGCCAAGGATGGCAAAGCCTGCCAAAGCCGCTGGCAAAGAAGAAACCCAAGAAGGTAACCTAAGAAAATAAATTTAATAAAAATTCATAAATACTTACCTTTTTTTAGAAGATGTTGATGGCAAACTCCGCCGGGTCCTGGTTCCTTTTGTTCCCCCCACCTTCTACTCAAATTTTGCCACTCACGTGGCAAAGCAGCTTTTCCTGTCTCCCCCTGTCTTGTGGGAGCTCAAAGATAGGATTCACAGTGCATTCCCAATGTCCAGGGAGGCATTGGCTGGGCTGACACATGAAGAGGGGGCATCCAAGTGGGCAGTTACTGCCTACAAGGATGCTCAACTGGTCTGCCTGGACCCAGCTAACCTCAGTGGAGTTTACTGTGTAAACTCCATTGAGCTTGTTTGGGACGTCCTGGCAACGCTCCCATTCAAGAATATACCAGAGATGGGCCGGGCTTATGCGGCTGCTTGCTTCTGCTTCCTGGTGGAGCACACCCTGTCCTACTTGCTGGAGAACTTCAGGCATGCGGTAGAAAAACTGGCTGTTGTGGATGCAACAGCTGTAAAAAAGACTAAAATCCTCCTGGCGGACTTCGGGCTGGCCTGGAGTGCCGACGAGACAGGGGTCCCAGAAGCTATGGATCTTACCTTTGGCAAAACTAAACATGAGAAAAAAATAAGCGCAGTATACAATAAATTATGCGAGTTTACGGAAGCCTTTGCTGGGCAAAGGCTTCACTTGGTGGTTTACCTGGGGTTCCTGTTTTACTTCAGAATGAGCGCCAGCGTGGAGGACCTGGACAGGGTCCTTCTGGGGATTGACAAGGCCCGACTTGCTCTCAACAGGAAGAAGGTCCCCCCCCAGATATGACTCAGTGGACCATGTTATCCAGGACGCCCTGGTCCTGGCTGAAATCTACAGGTTTGCGGCCTGCCTGAGAAGCTGCTGCTTCACTCCCACCTAACCATTCTGCCTTTCACCAGCAGGCGGAAGTATTTTAACCAGGGTGTATCCACTGTCCATGGTGTGGCGGTGGAAGTTGTGCACCACCTCTATTGTGGGGTGGGTACATACCGCCAAACCCATTATAGATGCTCCTAATATATCCTATATTCCAATAAATATATTTACCCTTTAGATTATTTTTATTATAATTAATAATTTTATAAAATAATATTTTAGCAAATATTACTTACAAAATAAATTCCAGGGAGGGTTTTAATAAAAGCATATAATATATGTCAATAAAATCTACTTCTAATTTGTATGATTTACACTTATTTTTTAGTTTGCTTTTTATATTTATTTGCCAAAAATGATATTGATGTGTTTGCGTAATCCATTATCAAGTATTTGGGATACCCTTGGATGCAATAATAAAAATGATTATAAATAAATAAATTACTAACCTTCATTGATGGCGCTGCTGAATGTGATTGCGGGCTTGGAAACATCTAAATATAAAATGTTAGTTAATGAATCTTGATTAGTAAATTAGAGGATATATAAAAAAGTGGTATAAGCTAAGCCTTTAATTGATTGGCTGATTTGCAAGGCACGCGGGGACAAACAAATCAGCGTGGCCATAGAATTTGGCCACAGTCTCAGCTGGGAGGGTATGGATCCCAGCCTGCAGCAAATCAAAAAGGTCCTCTGTCCCAGTTGGGGTTCCTCGCTTGACAACTTGCTTGAGCCACCCAAAGACTTCCTCGATGGGATTTAAGAAGGGCAAATAGGCAGAGAGGAAGAGAATACGCATATTTGCCGTGGCCAATTGCTGGGGGCCCACTGCAATGCTTGTGTCAATTGATGGAAATTCTTCAAGAATATCCGCCACCTTGTGGAGACTAACGTTGTCCAGCACAATTACGTTGGTGAAGCCCGGGTTGTGCGCCTCAGGTGCTCCTGGACCAATTGGAGGAATGATAGGAAGGTCTGGCTATTGTGAGATCCCAATATCATTTTGTAGAGCTCAACCCCCTTTGGACCGAGGAGAGCCACCATCAAATAGGCTGTGGCGCGTACTGCAGCACGCCGAGCCATCCTGTCATTGGAGCCTCTAGGGACATACCCATACTCATTGTGCATTGACAAGGCAAATGCTGATTTGTTGATGTAGTAAAATTTGACTGTCCCCTTGGCTTTTAGGGCAGTATACGCCTCTGTGTATTTTCTCTGGGTCTCAATATTGGCTGGGCTGTTCCAATTGTATGGGGATATCCCAAGTTTTTTCCAGGAAAATTGCATTCCCTTGACCAAATGATAATAGAAGGAAATTGAGGCCTCAACCCCAAAAGCGTACTTGACCATGGCCTGTATATTTGCCAGTTCAAGATGGCAATCTTGGGTTATACACTGGTGGATTGCCCATTTGTGCTCCTTTGTGAGTATGGTCAACATGTGCAAGGATTTCTCCGCAGCAAGGACTTGAAGCCGTATTGAGGAACTTGTTGAAGGTCTTTGAGGCGTACTTGGGATCCACCCCAACAATGGCTGTGGCCGCCTTGTAATTTCCTGATTCACACATTAGATTAAGCAGGATGATGTGTTTGATGTCAGGGATGCGCTTCTGAGCGGGCTTTTTAGCGGTGGGGATTGACTCATTGGCATTGGGCAAGGCACAGGGCATAGGCACCTTGTTGTAGAAGGCTGCAACTTTCTTGCGCACCAGTTGTCCCTCATCAGTTTGAAAAAACTTGGGCTCCTTGTTGTCCTCCTGATTGTCATTGCTTATGTATGGCTCATAGCTAGTATCAAGTACAGGCTTCACCTTCTCCAGCATGGCTGACGGGACCGACTCTTGCCGGTACACAGCGTCAAACACATACAAAGTAAGTTCTACCTCCTTGTTTCTAACCATTTTGGTAGTGGTGACCTTGGTGGGCTTCTGGGTCAGCTTGGGGACCCAAGGGTTTATGCTCTGCACCCTAGCAGCTTGTGCTCCTTGAACCAGCTGTATCAGTGCAGTGTCACTATGGAACTCTCCTCTCCTTTCTCCTCCTTTAGTAGGCACTTGGGTTGCACTAACTCTATTCTTTGACCTGTGGGGGCAACCGCAACTGCGGCGCACAACAGGTGCATTGGTACTCTGGTGTTGTGTTCCTTCCATTTTAAAATTTAATAAAATATTAAATAAATTTTAATTAAGTTACTCCCTAATTTTAATTTTTGCTTTTATCTGAATATGGATATTTAATTAGAGGTTTTCCCATCCAATATCCCAATTATAGATTTTTTACTTCTTAATTAGTTATTTCTGGTTTACAACACCCATTTTTGAATACCCAAAATAATTCCCACCCTTTTTCCTGGATTTTATGCCAAATATAAGCACCCAAAACAATATTTTTAAAATTTATATTTCAAATCTCGTGTCTTATTTTAGATGCCTTGGTATCATTCCTGATTACAATCCATTGCACAAACTGTGTGAGTGATTTTGTTTGTGGTTTGAGTTCCTATTGTGTTTCATTTTTGGATTGAGTTTTGATGCACCATGTGTGGGTGTATTTTGTCACCAATTCACATAGTAAACATATGTACACCAAAAGCCAACTCACACCATTTTGTTTGTGAATCCATGTATTTTGGATTGCATTTTGAATGGTTTTGCTTTGTGTGTGAGTACTTTGTTGCTGTGTTGACCCATTTTGCCTATTAGCGCCAAAAATCCCTGTTAACAGAGTGTATATTTTAACCTGCTAGTTGGATTTTGTTTAAATCTGAAATGATTTTGTTTAAATCTGAGTTCATTTTGCTTGTCGCCATAGCTTTTAAAACTACTGTAAGTCTAAAGTATTATCCAATAAAATATACTTCTCTTTCTTCTTAATTCCGTATTAGAAGCTTCCCCAAAAGTTGCTCCTCATCAGAAGATTAAGATACCGTTTTGTGAAATTTTCAAAAGATACTCTAGGGTTAAGCAAAATTATTAACCCTAACCAAAGGAGCCCAAGATAAATAACCTGAGAGAGAATCAATGAGTCTTTGGCGTAAATTTTTGGACATTGAGATGTTGCAAATGTCTCAGCTTTGGACATGAGGGGACTCCTAGATTAAGAGGCATTGGGTTAATATTGGGCGGAGGTGGTGACTGTAAGAATTGGGGAGCAGGTTAAGAGGAAATAAAACCAAGCTCTCAACCACAATAAAAATTGTGGTTTCAGCAACAACCAAAAGGTTGTTACCAACAATTCCTGGAAGGCCAAAGGGGGAAGGAATCAACTGAATATCAAAGCAACAGAAAAAACCAAATGGCCAGATTTCACTAACAAATTTTGAACTTTATTAGAGTAGAGAATGATGAAGCAAGGTCTTTTACAACTCTTGCATTTATTTAAAGGAAGGGGATGGAGTTTGGATGAGAAGTTGAATGTCCAAAACTGATTGACCAATGATATGAGGGCATATGGATGAAGCTCTTGAAGCAGGAAAATCTGGAAAAATCCAAATGGACAAAATCAAAGGGAAAACTGACTCAATTAAAAATTGAGGAACCTGTCTTGAATGCAATTAACACTGCTCCTGGCTGCTCTTGCACATGATATTTAACCAGAGGTGTCTCTTGGGTGGGTTAGGTGGGGGCATTTTCAAACTAATTCTTAAATTAATAGTGTGAGGACCTTTCTTGGGGGTTTTTCAGTAAATCTTTGAGAAATATCCAGGCGTAAGTTGGCAGAGATCCTAAAGCATTTGGTGAGGATTGAAGTAGAGGCCCAAGGTGGAGGTGTAACTTTACAGTGATGATGTGCTGACGGCGGGGCCCCATCTTCCCGTAATGATTTGGCCAAGAATTAAATTGTAGGAAATGTAGAGCAACAGGCTGACTACAGGATGCATTTCAAAACAAAACTAGACCAGAGGATATTTGATTTTTATTGAGTAAATTTTTTGGAAGGACTCAACTCTTAGAGTTGAAACAGTGAAAATTATTCAATATATATATCAAAATTTGAATAAGCAATACTGCCTGAATCCTTAGCTCCTATCTCTTCTGCATTGTCAAGTGATACCTGGTCCAGTTTGCAAAGAACCCTTGGGTGACTAACTTCTGATGACCGTGCTGATAAATAAGGTCATATCTGGTGACTCTCATATTACAACAATTTATCAACGTCAGCTTGCAAAGGGAAATCAAATGCATCTGGCCAACTGGAGTGGCTGTAACCCATTTTCAATCAACTGTTTGATTTAGATCCATCAAGTCATTTAATTTTGTTAACAGTTTCCCAGCCTTTTGAGCTTTCTTGCTTGGGCGGATAATTCCTGGCATTATGGAATCTACTGTGACACTTCCCAGTGCATCAACCAGTCCTTTTCAATCCTTTCCAGTCTATCAATCAGTCTTTTTCAGTCCTTTTCAGGCTATCAACCAGTCCTCACCATGATCCACCTAGGTTCCAATCCTCACAGTGAACCTCAAGTCCCTCAACTAGTCTTCACTGTGATCATACAGTCCGTCTTACTAGTCTTCACTGTTGATCCCACATTATGAACCACTGTGGTTTCATTGTCAGTCCCCGTTACCAATACCTCAGACTCAGGCAATAAGTCTACAAGGCTACTGGCGTTTGACTGGGCCCTTGCAAGTGTCCTCCACTTAGGCCATTCAACCACAGACAATCCTCATGTCTGTGCAGTTGTCTTTACTCACTCAGGTGATTAATTCTAAGTTTTCAGTTGCAAAGTAATCAAATTTACTTCCCAGAGGCCTGATCATATCAAGTTCTGCAGCTGCTTTCACAAGCAATCATTCTGTTAATACCCCTGAGCATATTAATGCCCCCAATGATAGCTTTAGGACCTCCCCAAAGCCCCCACAGAAAAACAGGTGAGGACACCCTACCAGTCCATTAGGTAAGATGCTTTCTCATAGACCTCCTGTAAGCGCACAAAGGCACATAGAGCTATCTTAGCTCCTCCCTTCCCTGGTAGCCCATGTTACCCGCCAGGGTGATCCACTCCCCACCCCTAGCAGCCATCATTCTCTGCTGGGTAAAGACACCCAACTAGTCCACAGCAGCCAAAGTTCCCTGCTGGGCTGGTCCATCACTTGCCTCTAGTAGTCCCTTGTTACCTACTAGGAAGGCCCATCACTTGCCTCTAGTAGTCCTTTGTTACCTACTAGGCAGGTCTTACCTTCCCTAGTAGCCAATTTGTTACAGTAGAAAACCAAATGAAAAGAATAGTACATCCCTGCAAGACCAGAAACTAGCAAAGAACCACTGCCAAACCCTTAAAAGAAATAGATGATTTAATGCCACCATTGACAAAAAATGGGTCAAAGCTGGGGTTGCTCAAATATCCCTTAAAAATCTGGACTTGCTGTATTTTTGTCCAAATAATTATGACAAGAAAATCAAGTGTTATACACTATTTGGTGATAGCAGCGCTTGACCCGCTGGTTGCTGGAATTTTTCAAATTATGATGCCATCAACTCAAATTCCAATGCAGGTCCTCCAACTGCTGAAAATATTCTTGCCAGCCGATCAGATGCCACAGAATCTCCTTCCCCCATCAAGAACTACCTTAAGACTTTCCCCATTCCCCTCTAGAAACTTGTTTCTAGATAGCTTAATTTCCCTCAAAATAAAAGAAAGTTTATCCAAAAATGATGGCTCATCTGGGGCTGTTTACCCCTGTCTTCAAAAGATTAGCTTTTGTGGCTGTCAAGGTTGCCATCAACTCCATGGTCAGAACCTGGCCTGCGCTTTACATGTCGATGCCTTCTGATTCTCTCTCTAATTTACCCCTGCAAATCATTTGCCTATTGACAATTTCTACCTCAATCTTTTGTTACACTACCATTAGATCCAAGATCTTGAAGCTGTTCTCCCAATTTGGTCTCCTGCTTGTCAAGCAACTCACAATTTGTTTATTATATCATCATCATATATCCTTAAATCACACCACATACTGTTTTTCTCTAACACAATGCTCCCTACTAGGCTTATACCTGTCTTAAAACCACAGTACATTATCAATTCTCAGCACTGTGTCTTTATTTGAAGCCAAATCAACCCTTGCCTGCAAAACTGCTTTCATGTGGATTGTCACAAGTACTCACTACACTTGGGTATTAAACTTGAAGGTTGATTGGCTGCAGAAGAAATGTGTTTGTTGTTGGAATTGAAATATCTCATTTGATTGACCCCTCCAGGATTTTCACTTCCCTGAGTGATAATCCAGCTTGATTGACTGCTGTTAGATGCTGGTTCCAGAGCAGGGTTCTGGTTAGCAGCAGCCTAAGTGTGGTGTGCAAACAAAGCCATGCTGTACGAGGGAGGAAGAACACAGTACTGGGTAGTGTTCTGAGAGGTCTGTGGGATGTGAGTTATCACTGGCTAGGATTCACCCTGGTAGACCCAGCGTACATCTACATGATTGTGTTGAGCCCAGGTAACAGCTTGTTGATTTGATTGTTATTGGAAGAAGAAGATATAATAATTTTTTATTAAAAAATAAACTCAATAAGAGGAGTGTAAATTTTAGTAAATTCTATTGTTGAGTAAGTCTAACTTAGTGAATAGTAGGCATCTAAATTTTAGCCATCCTAAAATAGAAGTGGGTGATTTTTCAAGAATGGCAGTGATTCCCAAAAGAATCAACGTGGATCCAGATTGAGCTTTTTGGCTTCCTTTTAAGTTGACCAAAAATTAAATTTATTCCAGATTCACCTCAATTATGATTTGAAATCTGGTCCTTCGATTTGATGATCCCATGATCTCATATCCACCACTAGTTATTTCGGCTTGTCTTTGACTGGATAGAACTAAAGAAGATATATAATTGTACATTAGCACTCCATATTTCTGATCCATACATCCTGCATTCTCTTGGTGAATTCGTCTTAAGTTAGTTGAATTATTTGCCGTAGGGATTCGAAATTTGCAAATTCAAATAAAACAAAAATAGCAAGTAAAGTTATTCATTTTAGTAAATATTCTACTTTTAAGTTGGCTGAGTTGCTCCATATACAATTTGAAATCTGGCTGCTAGATTTGACGATCTTGTATTTTGCCCCACAGGTTTTAAATCTACATTATTGAGAGCCTTATTGTTTTGCATGGTGCAGTTGCATCTCTTTTTAATGGTAAGGTTGCACCACACTTCTCTGTTACAGTCGGAGAAACGTCTTGTTTGCTAGAAACTGTATATGCTTGGTGATTGGGTTTATTAAGGCCATATATCCAATAACAAGCAGCTGATTGGAAGTGAAAATCGATTAAAAAGGGAATATAATTGTTTCAATGAGATCAAGAATTAAAATACCCCAAAACTGTTTCGTTGCTCTAGCATGAAGTAAACGTCGATTTCGTCAATCGGAGACTCTTTAGTTTCTGCTAAGCCGTCACAGCTGGGACTTGATAGAACTGTTCATGATAAATCCTAACTGTTGGTCACCATTTGGAAAGTGAGTGGTTCATGGAATTATGTTGGATTTGAAATATGCTGAATCATTAGTAAAGGAAAAAAGATCCTCAAGCCAAGCTAGGGGTTGGCCCAATCAAGTCTCACTTCATCTTCAAGGCTGCCCTGGAATCTTATGCTGCTTGAAATACAATCCTGATATGCAGTTTGTTTGGGGATGTGTAGGAATGCTTCAACCCAACTCTGGCTAGCTTTTAGATCAACCCCTTTCAGGAAGCTATTCATTTACCCGTGATTATAAAAATGGCCGTTTTGGCTGAGGTGGTCCTGAGTTGGAACCAGAGTATCTCATCACTTGTAACACTAGATTCGAATCTGTATCAAAAATCTTAACGGCTGGGCCTGAAGCTCGACGCAAACTTTTACAAGTTGCTTAGAATTATATTCCCACCCGATTTTCAATTATACCTCTTTCTCACTCATATTTGAATACTGAACGTCAGTGACATGGATTTGCCTTGTACTCTTCTCTCCTTTGCAGTCTATATTTGACTTTTGGTGCTCCTATTTAAAGCGGCTTGCAATTGAAGGATATTCTTATCTTTGATAAAGGAGCTTGGATTTGTTATTAGCCACTGGGTGGCTTTTGTTGAGACCTCGGCAGAATTAATTTCCACCTGCCTTGAAAAGGGTTTGATTGGTTAGAATGGTTTATTTTGGATCGATGCATCTCTTGGCGATAATGCGATATATGCTTCGGATAAATTATGGCGCCAAGGGTTTTCTGGGGGCAGGATTTCCATGAAATATGCAGCTGCATATTCCTCATGTAAAACCAAGACGGAACACCATATATGAACATACTCTCCTAGAACACTATTCAACGAAAAACTAAACTGTAATGTTAGAAGAGAAGAGCGAAAAGAAGGAGGGCGGCTATGGCTGGGTGATTGTGTTTGCTAGCTTCATGATCCACTTTATTATGTATGGGGTGCAATATGGCTATGGTGTCTACTTGGCGCGATACTTGGACCATGAGTTCCAAGGGGCCAGTCGCACTACTCTTGCTTTGGTGGGTTCAACCGGTATTTCCCTTATTGCCACTCTAGGGATAGCAACAGGATGGCTAGCAGATCGTTTTGGATACCGCAACATGGCGGTACTTGGCTCATGCATCTTTGCAAGTGGTTATGTGCTTGCGTCGTTCGCTACAGAGGTTTGGCAGCTGGTATTGAGTCAAGGAGTGATCGTGGGGATCGGAAGTTCACTTGCGTTTGTGCCAGCAGTTTCCATTGTTTCCCAGTGGTTTGATCGTCGTCGTGGATTTGCCACGGGTATTTGCGTTGCTGGTTCTGGAATCGGCGGTCTCTTCTTTTCCTTGGTTTCCCAGATTCTTATAAAAAAGCTGGGTGTGCGATGGGCACTTCGTATAACTGCATTGGTTTCACTGGTAGTGGGCGTGGGGTGTGGATTGCTTTTAAAAGAGCGTGTTGTACCTTCTCGCCGTAGGGTAGATCTAGGATTATTTCGCCAAGCCAAGTTTTTTATTCTGTTCATTGGTGGCTTTATAAGCTCCTTGGGCATAATGGTTCCATTCTTTGTTATGCCACTGTATGCTGATAGCTTTGGTATGTCCTCTTCTCAGGGTGCCCTTCTTGTAGGAATCCTTAATGGTGGTAACGCTATTGGGCGTGTACTGTTAGGTTTAGCTGCTGATAAGGTAGGCAGGATCAATGTAATGCTGTTTGGGATTAGTGTTATGGGGATACTGCCCGTCGCTGCTTGGATTCCTGCCACCACCTTTCCCACGATGGTGGTGTTTTGTGTACTGTACGGACTAGTGGCAGGCGCCTACTTGAGCCTAATCTCTGTAACTTCGGCCTACTTGTTTGGGCTTCAAAATATTGCCAGTACTAATGGTCTTCTCTACATGTCAGTTGGCATCCCATGCTTCCTTGGCACCCCAATAGCCACCGCCCTGCTTGATAGTTCCACATCGTTTCTTCCAGTAATTCTCTTCACCTCTATCTCAGGACTCATCGGGGCCTGCTTTATCGCATATCTCAAGTTCCTTGTATTTAGAAATCCTCTCGCTAAATGCTAAACACTGATGCTGAGCTCAGATTAATCCACCTAAACCCCGTCCATTAAAGATATATACACATAGGTATACAATAAATAAGATTAAATATATTTAACTTTATGCCACAATATCTACAATTACTCTCTCTCGGGAAATCGATTCCCCGAGAATCAATTCTGACTACTGAATAGTCAGTTGCACTCCTGCTACTCCCCCATGCTGTACGAGGATCAACCATTTCAAATCCTAAAAGGAACACTACTTGGACAAGCCCCATGACCACCATGATATACATGGACAGTATGTGGATTATCATGATACTAAATAACATCATATCTTCATATCAAATAAGGTATCATTATCTTCTTAATATTTCCATCATATTGTTTTATACACTTACTGGAAGTATATACTCAACACTTGGAGCATTACCCAGGCCAAACAGCATAAAAAGGTCCTTGTATAGGCCATAACAGGTCTTGAAGGCAGTTTTGTACTCATCACATTCCTTGATTTACATCTGGTTGAAGGCATCTTGAAGGTCAATCTTAGAGTATACCCGGGCTCCAGTGAGGAAACCACATCGATCATTGGTGTTAGAGATCAGATACCTGTTTTTACTGGGAAGTTTTCCGGTTTTGATAATCCAAATATGGGTGGATGTCCTCATCTTTCTTCCCAAAGAACGACATGGGGCTGAGCATGGCATCTTGGATACTCCAAAAACCCCTTCTTTACCATGTCCTCCAGACAGGTCTTGCAGGCTATCTGTTTCCTGTGATTGCAGCTGTATATTGAGCCCTGGCTGGGCTAAGTTTCAGGTAGGATATCTATGATATGGCCGCATATGAGTGATCAGACAACTACATGACTTTGTATTTGCTGAACTGAGGTTATATTTCTCTAGGGATACAGAAATAATTCCCACACTGGGCTCCATCTTTGCCAGAGAGCCAACCCTGGGCAGCCAGCCCATCATTTTCTGGGATTGGATAGGCCAGGCAGGCAGAGCCCATCATAGGACCAGTGCTAACTTAAAGAGGTACAACATAGATTTTCCTACCCAAGACCACAGGCCAAAAGACGGGATGATAGTGCTAATCACCCCAGAAAGGGCAATGTAAACTATTCCAAACAACTTATCAGAGTTGTCTAGGGGAAGTTTAGAGGTAGAAACAGGCACATTAGTTTGGGGTGGGAGGCAGCTCCATGTCTAGTTGGTAGGCAGCAAGGAAGTTGTATCTATCTTTAAACAGCTGGGTTCAGTAGTAAACCAAGGGCCTCTTCTTTATACCTGGCCAACTCTTTAGTGGGAGCCAAGGGATCACTTGCTAGTATGTTCTTAGAGGTGAATCCCTGGTATTCAGGTGTCAATAGGCACTCTGTGAAGTGGATGGGACCAAAAGAAGCACCTGAGGACAAAACCTTTTGGGCAGGCTGGCCAGCAGAGTTAGAGTCAAACTGGCAGGCTACCAAGATAAAATCCCAATAATGGGAAAACTAGTATCTCATAAGCTTTATTCAAAAATGACAATAAAGTCTGGACCAGGGTCTAAAGATTCATATAGTACCCTGCTACCAGACTTTAATTCTAACAGTTGGGATTCAGTTAGTCAAAATAGTGAGAATTTATATGGGCAGATTGCCCAGGTTTTAGGGCAGCAAAATGGCACAGGATGAGTGTTCATTGGATAAATCTTTAATAAGGGTAGAGTGACCCTTATGTTCTGGAGCAATATTATTGGGGGGCCTGCTGACCTGTACTTTCTTCAGGGGTGGGGGTCTGATTGGGTATCAGAGAAGACATCAGGCTCCCCAGACCAAAAAAGAGGGCTTCTTTGCCTCCATTAGGCAATTGGTTGTGTTTTTTGGTGAGTGTCACCCTTGACAGGTCAGCGCTGAATCCTTCAATTGTAATAGCATCTGTGGTTCAAATCAGAGGGGATTCAACCCCAAAAAAACAGGTGGGTGGTCTTGACCAGGTTTTGAGTCTCATTTCACACCTTGGGTTTTAAGAGGAAAAAATGTTATTCCTGAAAATCTTTATGTTCATGAGATTGCTGTGGGATTGGTTCAATTGGCTGATGCAGAAGGGCATTTCATCATAATTGTCTATTTTTCTTAAGGTGGCTGTTTGGTCTCAGTAGTTGAGGATTAATTTGTATTGGTCTGACTGACCATGGGCTATCAAAGATTAAATGATGTGAAAGTCCTTGCTATTACAGTATAACATCAAATGATGGGTATAGTATACCCTCACAGAATCAAAAAATCAAAAAAGAAAACCTATTAAGCCCTTGACTATGCTGGATAATTTAAAAGTTGTTATTGATAAAAAAATAGGTTAAAGCAGGAGTAGCCCAAATACCCTTCAAAAATATGGATCTCCCCCTTTTTTCATTGTCAAAACAGCAGACTTGACCCGCCAACAAGGTTCCAAGTAAGCGAGTTTGTGACCCGCAATCTGATTATCCAGTCACTTGAAGCCAGACTAGGAAGTCAACTTGAACTTCCAAATCCAACAACATGAACAGATGATGATCTCTTACAGTGAATACCTTGTTTTGGCGCTTGACTCATTACCAGGATCAAGCTACCCCCCTTCACCATCCCGCTGTGTGATCAACACTATCATGTTCCTGTTATCCACAATTCACAATGACTATATAATACCTATCTCCCAATAAAGATTATTATCTAGTTTCTAAATATTTCCCCCTTGTAACTCTGCTAAAACAGCACAGTTACAACATTGGTAGCACAGGTAGGGTTTTCATCCTACCTCATCTTGTAAAATTCCACTTGTTGCCCGTACTTGTCACGGCCAACAAATCCTTGATAGAATCATGTCTGGCCTCCCAGTAGACTGGACACTGTACGCACCTGGCACCGAGATACCTGATGGGTTTGTCCTCTACCAGAACATGGTGATATCACTTCCCACGTTCAATGCCCTGTCTGCCCAAGGGTTCTTTCAGGCACCCTCTGCTGTGCCCTGTGCAACTGATGAAAATACCATGCCAGCCTACGTAGCCCAAAGACTTTGAAGTGCTGCCCTGGAATCCTTTGACGGGGCCAACAACAACAGTGCCACCGCGTGGATCCAGTCAGCCCAAAGCAAGCTGGCCCAGATAGAATGTCTGCAACAATTCTGGATTGCAGATATCTCCATCCAACTGACTCATGACGCTTGCACCTGGTGCAACAAGTGGCATGAGGAACACACCAATAAAGACTTGGATACGTTCAAACAGGACTTCTTGGCAAGGTTTGTGCTTAAGGACACTGCACTCATGATCATACATCAAGTAAAGAACTTAACCCAGATGGGCACTGTGAAAGAGCTTACTTGTGCCTACAAGGAACTCTGTCTACGCGCACCCTCTGACATGGCCTTTGATACCCCAGCAACACACCTCATGTACTACAACGCTCTCAAGCCGCACGTGATGAGACATGTGAACCTGGACCAAGTTACCAACCTGCAAAGCCTGTACCGCAAAGCAGAAAAAGCGGAACAGACATCCAACACTCTACACAAGGCACAGACTGGGAAACAAGAAAGGCCCAAAGACTCTCACCCAGCTGGCCGCTCCAGTTGACCACCCCCTGGAAACAACAGCAATAGTACAAACCATAAACCCGCAGGCTCAAATGGACATGGAAATGGGAACAATGGTCAGTCAAACTGTACCCATTTCTGCATCACTGCAACACAAGGCAATCAGGACAAGGGAAAAGCCCAGGGAGACCATTAAGCAAGCCAAGCTCTTCCCGCGCAACTCCTGACTTGCCCAACAATGAGTACCTCTCCAAAGACGTGGACCAGTGTCCAATGATCCAAGTGCCCTCGGAGGACCTGGTTCTCTACATTATTGCCAGACATCCCAATAAACTGATGTCCTATCCTTTCTGTTTTTGCAGTTACACAGGCTCAACACTCCTGGACTCAAGTGCGGATCAAACCCTAGTCAACAGCAGCTTTGTGGACAAGTTCAAGCCAACCACTAATCCTTTGCGGATTAAAAACGTGGTTTTAGCTGATGAACATCACATCATTGTGACAAGGGAGACCACCCCCCTTCTCTGTCATGCTCAAGAACCTGAACTCCACCATCCAAGGCCCTGTCAGCAACTTTCCCAAGTTTGACATCATACTGTGTCTGGATTGGCTGAGAAAGAACACCCCCCACGTGGACTGTGTAACCTCGGTATTGACCATCAAACACAAAGGTGTCAACCACCAGATATACCCTGACTCGGTGGACCAACTCCTACGCAACCATGTCTTTGTACGTATTACAGAAACCCTGGACCAAGAAGAGAACCTCAAGACCATTGACTGTAACTCCTGTCAGTACAAGATCATACACTTCAAAGATCACCAGGACACCACTATGCCTCAGGATCATAAAATTGTAGCCCATCATCCAGAAATCTTCAAGGAGGCTCTACCCGGGTTACCTCCAGAAAAACACATCCAACACTCCATCCAACTCAAGGGAGCTGTACCCAAAGCACAACCCATCTATTGCTTGACCCCAAATGAAGACAACATCTTACATGCCTACCTTAAGGAGGCCTTGGAGAAAGGACTTATCCATCCCTCACAATCCCCATTTGGAGCCGCTGTCTTCTTTTAGGCTAATAAGGATGGCATCCTGCACCTGGTCACAAATTACCGAGCCCTAAATGAAGTTACCATCAAAATTTTTACCCACTACCACTCATTGACGGCCTCTTTGATGCCCTGGGCGGCGCCAAAGTTGTCTCCAAGATTGACTTAACCACAGGCTACAACCAGATCCGTATTAAAGAGGAAGATATCCCCAAGACGGCCTTCTGCACAAAGTATGGCTCATACAAATGTGTGGTACTCAATTTTGGCATGACTAACTCCCCCTCAACCTTCATGACCTTCATGAACAAGGTGTTCACCCCACACATAGCCAAGCACGCCTTGGTCTACCTGGACAACATTATTGTCTATAGTCCCTTGGTAGAGCAACACCACAAGGACCTGGAAGTAGTCTTTTCTACCCTGGCACAACACAAACTGTTAGCCAAACCCTATAAGTGCCAGTTCTTCCGCAAACAACTACCCTTCCTTGGACACATAGTCTCAAAAGACAACATCAAACCTAACAGCTATAAGATACAGGCCATCTGCAAAATGCCACTGCCCAAAGATAAGTTGGAACTCCGCACATTCCTAGGAATGGTGGCCTACGTACACTGCTTCATACCTGACTGCGGCGTCTTGACTGCCCCTCTATCTGCCATAACTGGCGCCAAATCCAAGTTTATATGAACTCTCCAAAGCAACCTCTGCTTCAGACGTCTCAAGGAGAAACTCACAACAGCGCCTATCCTATAGTACACCAAACAAGATGGGGAATAACAAATGGAAACAGACGCCTCAGATGCATCCATTGGGGGATACTACAAATCAAAAACAATAATGGTGACTTCCTACCTGTAGCCTGCAAATTTCAAAAATTGACAGACAGTGAGTGCCAATATCCTATCCATGACAAAGAGTTGTTGGTTATCATACACTGCCTAGTCAAATGAAGTTGCTATCTAGAGCAACAGGAGGAATTCACAGCATTGACTGACCACAAGTTGCTCATATATTTCAAATCCCAAGCAACTCTGTCTTGTTGCCAGGCCCGCTGGATGGAACTCTTGGAGAGATTCAATATGCTCATAAAGTACAAGCCTGGTCCCAAACTTGCCATGGCAGACACGCTCTTGCGCCTGTACGTCTGAGCTATGAGGGGAGAAAATGGGCTTGACCCAGACTGGCCCCTTCTAGTACTTCAAATAAAGGACAAAGGTTTCCCCCTGGCACCACAGACGTTACAAAGGAAATGGTTATTAAGAACAAACACCTATTTGCAGACGTGTATGGGACCTTACATCAAAAAATGTCCGGTGGGACTACCATCCCATATGTCCCCACACACCAGAAAGTTGACACCATCCTACGTTACCATAGGGACCTAGGGCACACAAAGAGTCACAATCTCTACAAATTCATCAAACATAAGGCATGGTGGCCAACCCTGTATCAAGATGTCCAAAAAGTCTTAGAACAATGCAAAGTATGCAAAAAGTTTGCAAGAAGTGAGACACCACCTAAGTCAGTACTGCCTATCTGCACACAATTACCCTTCAAGGTGTGGGCTCTCAACATTGTAGGCCCCATTCCAGGAAAACACAACAAAAAGAAATATATCATTACAGCAATAGACTTTGCCACACACTGGCTAGTGGCTCAAGCAGTAAACACACACCGGTGTCAAGTTTATAGTTCTGGGAAGTATAATAAACAAAATAAGGGGAAGATTTAAGAAGAGAATGATACTTAATTGAATTTGAATATAGAATATTATATAGTATCATGACAAGCCACATGTTGTCCATGTACGTCATGAAGATCATGGGGCTTATCTGAGTAATGTTTCTCTTGAGTCACAAGGCTTAATCAAGTTGTGCTCCATTTAGGACCTGGATAGAGTGATCCCTGTCATAGATGGTTAACTGATAATGGTGCCATCAATTTATTGGCTGGGCGGTGAACCACTTGGTGAGCCGCTCAGTGATTTAATTGGGGTGTTAATTCCCCAAAAGAGAGTAATCAAATATGTTGCAACACCGGTAATGACATATGACAGTTCATAAGAAAGGAAATAATCAGCAAGTTTGGAAATTCAGAACTCCTGATAACTGATGGAGGCAAGGAACTGACCTCTGAAGATACTAACATATACCTCACAAAGAACAGGGTCAAGCACACAGTAACAACACCTATCACCCTCAGGCCAATGGACGTGTGGAACAACTAAATGGCAGCCTCATGCAAGCCTTAGCCAAACTCACTGCCGGGAGACCTGAGGACTGGTATAGGCAATTACCAACTGTGCTACTTGTATGCAGAACTTTTGTGAACAGATCCACTGGGAAAAGCCCTTTTGAGTTGGTATACAGCACACAGCCCAATATCATTCAAGCATTATCAGGACCCAGGCAGGAAATTCCAAGCCAAGTCCCCCCTTGCTCAGATCCCCAGGTCTTAGCAGTCAACAGTGATCAAACAGAGAGAGAAAACAAGCGTCTAGAAAAGACATTCATCCCCATCCAAAACAGACATGAGGTCAGTGACAAAGTTTGGGTCATGAACGTCAATAAAAGTAAACTTCAACCCAAGAAAGTAGGCCCAGCAATTATCTTAAAGGTAAATAAAAACAACACTTACCTTATGCAAGGACTTGGGAAAGGCAAACAGGACAAGGTTCTGCACCATTATTGCCTGAGACTCTGTAAGGCAAGACAGAAACAGAGCAAGACCACCCTACCTGCCATGGAACAACAGCTAGTCCAGTATGACGCTTAGGCTCCTGACAACCTCCCTGACAACCTACCCCCAGAGGGGGCTGACCTTCAGTCAGGGGGGTGTCAAAACAGCAAGCTTGACCCGCCAAAAAGGTTCTGAGTAAGCAGGTTTGTGACCCGCAACCCAATTATCCAGTCACTTGAAGCCAGACTAGGAAGTCAACTCAAATTTCCAAATCCAACAACATGAACATATGATGATCCCTTACGGTGGATACCTTGTTTTGGCGCTTGACTCATTGCCAGGATCAAGCCACCCCCTTCACCATCCCACTGTGTGATCAACGCCATCATGTTCCTGTTATCCACAATTCACAATGACTATATAATACCCATCTCCCAATAAAGATTATCATCTAGCTTCTAAATATTTTCCCCTTATAACTATGCTAAAACAGCACAGTTACAACATCATGAATGTCATTTTAAAACTTGTATTGAAACCCTGAGAATGGAGCCCCAGCCCTCAGGAAATGTCTTGCGTCAACCAGGATAGACTGTTACAGAAGTAACAAGTTCAAATCCTGCTATGGGGTTTGAAACTGCTTCCAGCCACCAGGCAGGGGGAGAAGGTATCAGGAGCTGGCCTGCACCTGGGGTTGCTTTAAAAAGCAGATATCCAGGTGCAGAAACCACTCCTGCTCTGGCAGTAGCTGTGGGCCTCATCCTGGCCACAAAAGCTATGTCCAAGACTTGGTGGGTTTGGCTGGGCCTGGGCAAGCTAAATTTAGCTGCCCAGAACTCTCAGTTTAAGCCCACCCTCCATTTGGTAATTTGGGGTTCTCAATTGGGACCCCCTTTTTAATCAAGTTCTTTTGCCTCAGGAATGCCTGTCAAGCCAGTCCCAAAATGGTAATCAAATTGAAAAAGACCCCATGACCCCTTCAGCCAAACCTGCCAGAAACAATGATCAGCCAAGCCAAGATAGACCACCAGTAAGCCAAGCAACTGTTACTGAAGACCCCAAAAATGATGATTAAGCAGCTAATCAACCAGAAGAATTTGAGATGCCAAGCCTTGCCACCTAGATAGCACCAAAAGAATACCCAGAGGTACCTGCATATGAATGAGTATATAAATCAGAAGCTCCTGAAAAAGTTCTATATCATCATCCTTACCAATAAAGTTGTTATGAACCTTTGGTTCACCAATCCAATTACTTACATATTTTTGATACTCTTCCATCTGCAATCACCAAAGCACCAGTACCCATCTTCAGGGATTGATAGCCAAGCATCAGCTGACAAAACCAAAGCCTTTGATTATTATTGCCCTCCTGACACTCCATTTGGCCCTGTGCATTTCACTGAGTATCCCCCTACCCTGATCACAAACCTTGAATCTTGAAAGATCTGCAGTGATACACCAGCCCAGACTGTAAGAGAGGGGAGCTAAACTAACTAATTTTTGCTCCCATCCCAGTGAAACAAACCACAAGGATGCCGCCCAGTGAAGGACTGGAACAGCTGCTCAAAGGGGGGGACCACAGAGAGGACATGGGGCACAGCTGAAGGAAGTATGCATTCAATCCTATCAGCATTAGGCTGATGAGCAACCAGGGCATAAAGGTAGGAGAAGGAGGAGGCATCACAGGAGCCTGGAGAGGCACTAAGTTGCTCTTCTCCATGATGGTAAGAGAGGATGTTGACATTTCCCACCCCACAGGAGTGGACAAGGCGTAATCAACAGCATCCAAATCTAAGTTGTTGCAGGACAGGCTCTTTACCACAGCCTCCCCAGAGAATAGAAAACCACTGGGGAAATCCAAGAGAATGACAGGATTGTCACCCACAAGCTGAGTAGAAGAGGATATTTTTGACCATAAGTCCAGTGATGTCAACCACAAGAGCAGTAGAAATGGCACCAAGGAAAATACCACAAATTTCAGCACAGGGAGTATCATAGTAATGAACTCCACATAATTTGAAGAAGATTGGTGGTTTTTTTAGAGTTGCAGACAATAAAATTTGAGCAGATAGGGGTATCCACAAGTGCAATCTAAGTAACAAGCAGCAGAATGGGCTCAGAAAGCTTGGGAATGAACTCAGGTGGATTGGGCAAAGCAGGAAACAAAAAGCAGGTTCAAAATATAAAAGATTTAAAGAAAAGATTCAAAGTAAAGTAGAATTTATATTGAATTATAACTAACCTTCTAGGTTCAAAAGCTGATTTCAAAAGCAAGAGAAAAACCAGACAACAGCTATGCGCTGAATCTTCTGTTAGGAGCTTCTGAGGAGATGCTGGGTTCAAAACAGGTTGGCACAAGGTAAGACAAAATAGAATGACTAACACTTTACTATAGATTGTAGGGAACTCAGAAACAGAGTTTCCAAGCAAAATAAATTTTAAATAAAGTGCAACTGATTCCAAAATTTAAATGATATTGTAAAATAGACAATCAGGGGACTGGAGGTCCCTTTGTTGTGTTAAAAGGAGTGTGTTGCTGGGGAAAGTTAAATCACATGATCACCGGACTTGGATCCAATTGGCTGGAGGAGAAAATTTGCTGATCAGAGCCAGGAGTGACTGGAAAGTTTCACATTAATTTCTGTGGTCCCATCTGATTGGCTAGAGGGAACTCCAGGCATTTGAAATTCACTTGGGTTTTTGAGTGTTGATGTGGTGTTTTCTGATTGGTTGGATCTTATGTTTTTCAAAAGTGGGCAACACCATGCCAACAAGTAGTTCAAATTAACCAATGTTTCTTCCCAAGGGGAGCAACCAAAGGCAATGGATCCGTGGGGTAGGCCAGCACAAATCTCTCATCAATTGTGTGTGCCAAATCCCCTATAGAATTAAGGGATTTGGCTGATATTTTTGGGCCTTTCTTAGTGAGTCTGGGGAAGATAGTGCAGTCCAATGCCAAGGGTGGCAGTGAATTCTACACAGACGCTCCCAAGGAACCTGTCAGGAATCCAGACTATGGGAGGGGGACCATGAGAACTTACAGGAAGACGGCCTGCGGGTTCTGCAGAAAGGGCCCATCACAAGATTGGAGCTAACTTTACAATATAAGATAACAATTTGCCCAGAAGAGCCCAGGGGCTGCTATAAGGCACCATTGAATCAATCAGGCTGGTGAGGGTGATGTACATTGTCCCAAATATCTGCATGGAGATGGATTCATTGTTTGCAACAGATTCCTGTGGGCAGTTGGGCTGCGGGGTGAGAGGCGGTGTCATTGGAACTAGGTAGGTGGGCAAGTAGTTGTACCTGTTGCAGAATAGCAGGGGAGGTATGGTGACTTGGGTTCCTTCTCTGAAAACAGTTTCTGTTTATCTAGTTCAGGCCTCTGGGTTGTAGATAAGGATTTCCTCTAGGGTGAATTCCAAATATGCCAGGTTGGGTTTATATTCTGTGAAATGTACCAGGCCAAAGAGAGCTCATGGTGGATGATATAGTTTGGGCAGTCTGTCCACATTTTCTTGGGGTTGTTAGGTAAGAGGTACAGAACTGCAGGAGGTAGACTGCAAATGAAATAGAACTAAAATCAAATATGGAATAACCTGGTTGAACCAAAGGTTCATGTCACTTTATTGAAAGAATGGCAATGGGCAACTTCCTGATAGCACAGGGTATAAGTATATCCATCTGCCATGGAGAAACTTTTACAATTTTCTTTGGGCCTGATGATACTGTCTACCAGGGTTTTGCAGCCCTTGGTGGAATCCATTGCAGGAGATATTTTATTGGCTGGTTTTGAACTAAGAATAACTCAAATTTCCTTGTTGGGTTGTGGGGTTGGTCAACCTTGGGTGGTCTGCATTCCACAGGAAGTTTCTTTGCTCCCCCTGCTGTGGTGGCACAAGTTATTTCAGGATACTTGGCTTGGCCAAAGCTCTCATTGGTCAGGTTAACAGGTACCTTTGGTGTGGGAGGCCTTGAAGCAAGTAATTTTGTTCATCCAAACTCAGGAGATTCCCCAAAGTCAAATCCTGCTCTGGTTTAAGTCCAGGAAACTGTGGGCTGGCAGCCCGCAGGGTTTTGGGGTTTGACTCCTGTAGTTGAGGTTTTCCCATAAGCATAGTTATGGTAAGGAGCAACTTTAGAAGAAGATTTAAGTATGAAATTAAGAGGAAGAGAAGTATATTTTATTGGATAATACTCTAGACTTATATAGCTTTTGCTGTGACAAGGGGTTTAGTTGGATCAAACCTAGGGGTTGGTCATGTGCAGGATGGGTTCGAGTTGCTGGATACTTGGACCAGTCATGTGATATTGGTTTGTTGCCTTTCTTGGTATGTAGAATGGTATGTTGAATTGGCACCAAACCAGGCAATGACTGGATGTTAAGTGTGTTGGCAGTGGCCAGAATACTTGTACATCCAGCTCCTTGACACCCCCTTAAGGTGGTCACTCTGGTACATCAGGAGGGGGCTTTGTCTTGACAGCTGCCGCCTGATGTTCCTGGAGTTGTTTGCTAGTGGGTACTAGCTGCGTTGAGTGTTCCCCTTTGCTGAGGCAAAGACAGGATCTGTGGTATTTTTTGATGACAGGGTCTTTGGCGCCTTGAAACTTAACTAGGTAGGTATTTCTATCTGGTTGGTATCTGATTACTCTTCCTGGTCCTCTGTGTACTGAATCCAGTTTCTTACTGTTCTCTGCTAGGACCCAGACAGGGGAGTTGATTGGAAGTGGCTCCTCTGTAGAGGGTCCCTTTTGTGCTTTAAGCCTTTTGGTTACTGCTATTTTAGTTTTGAGGCGTATGTGTTGTAGAGCTGGTGCTTTTTCTACTGTGGAGGGTTTTCCCAAGGGGATCTTTACATATGGTTGGTTATTGTGGGTTAATATCTCTGGTTTGTATATGTATGTTAGTTCAAACGCTGAGTAGCCTGTCCCTTGATTGGTGCGTATCCACAATACTAATAATGCATGTTTCACGTATAGTGACTATGTGTCTTTGGCTTTGCCATCCATTATTTTCTTGAGGGTTCTGATGAGGCTGCCGTTTAGACATTCAACTCTGCCATTAGCCTGTAGGGCAAGGTTGTGGAGTGTTTGATGTTTTTGTATTTTAAATTGTTATTTACTATGTGTCCTGCTAGCTCTGTGGCTCTATCTGTTATGATGTAGTCAGGAGTTCTGTAGTTGGATATTATTACCTTGCTGATGAAGCAAGTTATTGTTTCTGCTTTGTGGTTCTGTGTTGTCCAGAAGATGGGCCAGCGTGTGACAAAGTCAATAGCTACAATTAAGAAACATTGGTTTGTCTTTGTTTCTGGGAAGGGCCCCACTACATCCAGCCCCCAAACCTTGAATGGTTTGGGGTCTGGTACTGGGTTAACTGTTGGCTGAGGAGCCTTGGTACTGGCGTATTTCTCACACACTGTGCACTTTTTCAGAACGTCAACTATGTCTTGTTTAATATTGGGCCACCATAATATCTCTTTTAACGCGAGAAATATATTTTTAGCCTTTGTGTGTCCTAGTAGACAGTGATATCTTAGGATAGTGTCAACTCTTTGTGCAAGTGGGATGTACAGGACATGTTTGTCATTAATGATTTGGTATACAGTGCCATTTGATACATGGAAATACTTTTTGTTCCTTACTAATATATTGTGGGTCAGTTGATGTGTTGAGGGGTCTTTCCCTTTGATTTTATACTCAGCGTTGTAAAGGTTAGGCCAGTCAGGGTCCAGGTGATCAGGGTGATTCTCTCTAGGCTGACATAGTCTAGAGAGAGCATCAGCCGTGACCAACTCTGCCCCCTTTTTTTATTGGATGTCCAAATTAAGCTGTTCCAGCAAGGACCTCCATTTGGCTTGCTGCTGTGCAAGTGCGTTCTGAGTTTTGAAATATATTAAGGATTTATGGTCAGCTAGTACTCAGACGTTTAAATGTCCTTCTAAATAAAATCTCCATTTCTTGCATGTGTAGTGTATATTGCTAGAAATTCCTTATTGTGTATTGGGCACTTCTGCTCAGTGTTGGTTAGTTTTACTATTTTTGTAACATACTGGCAGGAAGTCTTGTTGCCCTGGCTGGCAGATGTGTAGGACTGCGCCAATGGTGGTGTCACTGGCATCCAACTTGAGCTTGTAGCATCTGTTGTTATTAGGGTATTGCAAGACTAGTGCTTTTATCAGAGCTTATTTTAATAATTGGAAGTTCTTGTCACATTCTGGTGTCCAGATGAATTTCTTTTTGGCATTACCCTTGGTTAAGTCATTGATTGGTGTGATGAGCTTTCTGAAGTCTTTGATGTATTTCCTTAGATAAGCTACCATTGCAAGAAAGCATCTAACTTGTTTGACGGAGGTTGGGCGTTGCATGTTGTTTATGGCTTTTATTTTATCTGAATCTGCTTTGATGCCACCATCAGAGACAATGTGGCCCAATAACAGGAGTTCCTTTTCCATAAATTGGTAATTACTTGGTTCTGCATAAAGTTTGTGCTTTGCAAGTCAATCAAGTGTCTTGCAGACATGCATGAGGTGTTCTTCTTTTGTTTTTGAAAATATGATGATATTGTTGAGGTAGCATAATGTGTTTGAGAGGCCATTTAGCGCTTGGTTTATCATGGTGACAAACGTTGTGGGAGTGTTGGTCATCCCAAAGTTCATTACCCTAAATTCAAAGGATCCAAATTGCGTACGGAACACAGTTTTTGGTATGTCCTTTTCTTTTACTTCAACTTGGTTGTAACCTGAGGTGAGGTCAATTTTTGAGAAAAAATTGTCTCTGGAGAGTCTTGCAAACAGATCCTCTATGAGTGAAAGGGGGTATTTATTCTTTACTGTGCTTGCATTGAGAGCTCTGTAGTCATTTACTAGACAGAGTGAGCCTTTCCTTTTCTTTACAAAAACACTGCTGCCCCCCAAGGGGATTCTGATGGATGGATGACATCTTTAGCTAAGCTATCATCAGTATGTTCTTTGAGGGTTTGTGTCTCCATGGGGGAGAGTCTGTAGATGGGTGCAGGTTTGGGCATGGCCTTGCATAGGTCAATTCCATGTTTGGCCTCCTGTTCAGGGGGTAGATCTTTTAGCTCTTCCTTAAATACATAAGTGTGTTTCTTTAGGAGTGCTTTGAGTTCTGGGCATTGGATTTTGGTTGTTTGTATGTTATTGAATTTGATGTACCTCATTATGTGGAGGGTACTTGTCATGGCCTGGGTGACTCCCAGGGGAACCTTTAGTCAAGGGGAAGGGTCAAGCCTGGAAGGCCCAGTAGATGACAGGGCCATCTGCATCACATAATTGGCAGCAGTAGCCCAAGGACGCCACACTCCCATGTGGGGTATCACTTGCTCAGTGAGCCCCAGCATGGTCAAATAGGCAATCCAAGCTTACTGTAGTCTTATGATGAAGCAGAAGGAATGAGAGGAAGTTCTCCTGTGGTGGTGCTCATGGTCAGGCTTGGCTGGGCAAGTTGTTGGAGCAGAGGAACACCAGGAAAGGAGGGGTGCAGTGTGGAAGCAGGAATTATTTCTTGGTCCAGCACTCTAGGAGATGGGGTAAAGGCTGGCGGTGGTTGGTTGGAGGCAGATAGAAGTTGCTCTGTTTCCCAGCGCTGGCATTGGTACTGGAGGTACTCTCTGTTTGAAAGCACCAGCAGTATAAAATTTGTAATAATGTAATAAACCCCTGCAAAGTATAAATTCTCATTGTGCATTAACCAACAAAGTTTATTAGATGAAGATGTCAACAAAGAAAGGGGATGCCAGTATTTCCAGCTATATCCTGCTGGGAAACTGCAATTGGACTTACTGGCAACTTTTTATTGGTTGTCAATGGACTATTCTCAAGCTGGGCCCAATTGGTGACTCCTGATTTGCCAGTTAGATGGATCCTTTCATTATTTTTGCCCTGGGGAAGCTGGTAGGAGAATTTTGGGCCATTTGGCAACCCAAGTCCCCAATTCTGGGTTTCAGAGGGTGTGGGCTAATTAAAATCTTTTTTGCTTGGCTTTAGGACGGTTTTCAATTGCCCCCAGGCTTGGCCTTGACTAGGGTTTGATTCCCCACTTGAAATTAAAGTTTCCTTTGGGTAAAGCTGCGTAATCAATGATACAATTGATTGGTTGTGCAATCACTCAATTGCAGGCGTTAAAACTATGTAACATAGGGGTTTGTCTAGCCCATTATGGGCCCTGACAGTACTGTCTTTGGTTAGATGTTCCAAGTTGTCCTTATTTATGAATTGACAAATACTGTGTCTCTTAGGATTTGATTGTTAGGTTCTTTGAAGATGTTGAAATTGGCTCCATTGTGTTTGATGGGCAGGTTTTTGTTTTCCAATATACCCTGGGGTTCACTTGGGTGAACCACTCCATGCCTGATACAATTTTATAGTTTATGTTGTTCATGACAAGACCTCTGATGGACGTTTTTATGCCTTGGAGGTCAATTCTGAAGGGAGTTGTTTTGCCTTTAAGTAGAACCTTTGATTTATCTGCCATTATGGCATATTTGAAGTTGGATTTGACAACTGGTATTTTGTATTTGGTTACAATTGGTTTGCTTACCATGGTGTGTTGTGCACCAGAGTCAAATAAAATTTTATGCATACGAGATTTATAAGTGCATGGGTAGACAAGAAGTTGTGAGCAATCTTTAATTTTTACGTTCATAAAAATGGAGGATTGCAGTACATGTGGGATGCAAGCAGCAAAGTTTGTGCCTTAGTAAAATTTCTTGTCGGCTTGGGGGAGACAGGGGCACTTAAGCATGTTTTCCCTCCTCTTTTCTCTGTTCCTCTGTTTTGAGACCTTTGAGGTCAGAGAATATGGGGTCAGATTCATAGCAGGTTGTTGTTTCTGCATTGTTCACTGTGGTAGTGTCCTCCTTCTTGGAGCGGGAGCGGTTTGTGCTCTGGCTACAATTTTCATTTTTACAATTGTGTAAATCCACTGTCACCTTTGGCTTTAGATTGCACTGTTTTCCCCCGCTGCACTAAGAAAGGCCCAAAAAATTGGCTAAACCGCTTAATTCCTTAGGGGATTCAGCACACACAGTTGATGAGAGATTTGTGCTGGCCTACCCCGCGGATCCATTGCCTTTGGTTGCTCCCTCCTGAGAAGAAACATTGATTTATTTGGACTATTTGCTGGCCTGGTGTCCCCCACTTTTAAAAGCTTTCAGGTCCAACCAATCAAATTTTGCCACATGAACGCTCAAAAACCCAAGTGAATTCCAAATGCCTGGGATTTCCTCTAGCCAATCAGATGGGACTACGGAAATTAATGTGAAACTCTCCGGTCTCCCTGGCCCTATCCAGAAAAGTTTTTCTTCTAGCCAATTGGATCCAGAGCCAAATGTCATGTGATCACTTTTCCCTGCAATACATTCCTTTTAACACAGCAAGAGGACCTCCAGTCCCCTGATTTTCTATTGTCCAATTTATTACTAATTTGGAGCTTGTTGCACTTTAGTTTAAATATATTAGTTTGACTGGAACTCTGTGTTGAGTCCCTATCATCTAAAGATTAAAGTGTTAGTTGTTCTTCTAAAGCTTACCTATTACCAACCCACTTTGAACCTGGCTCCTCTTTTGGGACTTTTAAAACAGACTCTGGCATATAGTTGTTGTTGTTTTTTGCTTTTGCTCTCAAAATTTACGCTTGAACTTAAAGTTTTAGTTAAAATTCAATATAAAATCTATTTTTACTTTTATTTTCTCTTTAAATCCTTTATTTTCAAACCTGCTTTGTTTCTGCCTGCTCCAAAGACACCCGAGAGTACTGCCAAGCTCCCAAAAGCCACTCTACTACCTCCTGCCTGTTCTCTTGCTTGTGGGTGCTCCTGTTGGCCCTAATTTTATTGTTTACAGTTCAAGAAAACACACCTACCTCACCCAAATTTTGTGGAGAATGCAACCATGATACTCCCAGTTTTGAAATTTATGGTATTTTCCTTGGCTCTGTTTTTGTTGCTTCTGTGGTCAACCTCACCAGACTTGTGGTCTAAGATCTCCTCTTCTGCACAGCTTGTGGGAAACAATCCTTCCAGCCTCTTGAATCTCCCCTGTGGCCTCCTGTTCTCTGGGGAGGCTGTGGTAAAGAGGTTGACCTGTGATGATCTGGATCTGGATGATATCAATTATACCCTGTTTGCTCCCATGGGCAAGGAAGTGCCAATGGTCTCCATTCCCAGCCTGCAGAAGAGCAACTTGGTGCCCCTCCAGGCCACTGTGACGCTTCCTCCCACTCCCACTTTTATGCCCTGGTTACTCACCGGTTTGATACTGATGGAATTGAATGCCTACTTCTCTCAGCTATCCCCTGCGTCCTCCCTGTGATCCCCCCTTTGAGCAGCTGTTCCAGTTCTCCACTGGGTGGCATCCTGGTGGTTTGTTTCACCAGGATAGGAGCCAAACTTAGTTAGTTTATCCCCCCTCTCTCACAGATTAGAGTTGCTGTTGCTATGGTTGGTATTTTGGCGTTTGCAGTGTGTCTCCTCAAATTCATTAGCATAAGCTGTGTTAGTGGTCTTCTGAGGAAGATTGCTGAGCTGTATTGCAATGTCTTGGAGGGATTTGGTGATGCAGAAATTGTGGATGATGTCTGCTTTGAACTCTTCCCAGTTATCAAGCTGTTTGTCAGTTTGTGAGCCAACCCAAGTGGCAAATCAGTTAGCTGCAGCCTTGTACATGCGCTTGCTGACTTCCTGGACCCATTTTTCATGGGGGATGCAGCTGGCGTGAAGCTTAGCAGCTGAGTGGTCTAGCCAGTTGATGATATTTTCTTTGTTTTCACCAAAAAAACTTGTTGATACCAATGATTTGGTGTTGGTAACTTTACTTGTGATAGGTGGTTGTGTGTCTGTTTGTGGTTAGAGAGAGCAACTGTATTGAATTATCTTGGCACATGCTTTGGGCATGACCAGTCCTTCAAATATGGTACATCCACTAGGTATATCTTTGTTGATGTTGTGGGTACAGAAGTATGTCTTCCAGGTATCCTGGGATGTGGCCTGGTTGAGTATGTGAGCAAATGTGGGCGGGTTCTGTTCAGTCATTTTCTCTTTCATGGGTGTGGTCAAAAACTGTAGCTGCTATCAGTGATAAGGAGCAACTTTAGGGGAAGCTTCAAATATGGAATTAAGAGGAAGAGAAGTATATTTTGATAAGGAGCGCCTTTTGGGGAAGCTTCAAATATAAAAGTAGGAAGAGAAGAAGTATATTTTATTGGATAATATTTTAGACTTATATATATTTAGCTGTGGTGGGGATATTAGTTGGACCAAACCCAGGGGCTGGTCATGTGCTGGATGGGTTCAAGTTGCTGGATACCTGGACAGTCATGTGATATTGATTTGTTGCCATTTCTGGTATGTCAAATGGTATATTGGAAAGTCACCAAATTGGGCAATGGCAGGATGTTAGGTGTGATGGCAATAGCCAGAATACTTGTACATCCGGACCCTCAAAACACCCCTCCCTTAAGGGGTTACTCAGGTACATCAGGAGGGGGCTTTGTCTTGACAGCTGCCACCTGATGTTCCTGGAGTTGTTTATTAGTGGGCACCAACTGGTTTGAATGTTCTGCTTTGCTAGGGTGGAGGCAAGATATGTGGTACTTTTTGGTGATGGGCTCTTTGGCACCCTGGAACTTAACCAGGTAGGTGTTCCTGTCTGGTTGGTATCTGATGATTCTTCCTGGTCCCCTGGGTACTGAGTCTAACTTCTTTCTGTTCCCAGCTAGGACCCAGACAGGGGAGTTGATGGGGAGTGGGTTCTCTGTTGAGGTTACCTTTTGAGTTTTGAGTCTCTTTATTTCTGCCAGTTTGGCTTTGAGGCGTATGTGTTGTAGAGCTGGTTTCTGTTCTAATATGGGAGGTTTTACCAGGGGATCTTCACATATGGTTGGTTATTGCAGGTGACTATTTCTGGCTTGTACCTGTATGTTAGTTCAAACAGTGAGTAGCCTGTCCCTTGATTGGTACAAACCCGGGATACTAGTAATGCATGTTTCACATAGAGCAGTCATGTGTCTTTGGCTTTGCCATCCATTATTTTCTCCAGGGTTCTGATAAGGCTGCTGTTCAGGCGTTCAACTCTGCCGTTGGCCTGTGGCCTGTAGGGCGAGGTTGTGGAGTGTTTGATGTTCTTTGTTTTTAGATTGCCATTTACTATGTGGCCTGTTAGCTCTTTTGCTCCATCTGTTATGATGTAGTCTGGAGTGCCGTAGTCTGCTATTATTGCTTTATTGATGAATCAATTTATTGTTTCCGCCTTGTGATCTTTTGTTCCCAGAAGATGGGCCAATGTGTGGCAAAGTCAATGGCTACAATTAGGAAGCATTGATTTGTTTTGGTTTCTGGGAAGGGTCCTACTACGTCCAGTCCCCAAACCTTAAATGGTTTGGGGTCAGGTACTGGGTTAACTGTTGGCTGTGGCGCCTTGGTGCTGGCGTATTTTTCACATGATGCACACTTTTTTAGAACATCAATTATGTCTTGCTTCAGGTTGGGCCACCATACTATCTCTTTTAATGTGAGATATAGGTTGTTAACCTTTGTGTGTTCTAGCAGACAATGGTGTCTTAATATAGTGTCAACTCTTTGTGCAAGTGGAATATATGGAATGTGTTTATCCTTGATGATCTGGTATACTGTACCATTTGATATGTGGAAATGTTTTTCATTCCTTACTAGCTTATCATGGGTTAGTTGATGTGTGGAGGGATCCTTTCCTTTTGTCTTTTACTCAGTGTTGTATAGGTTGGGCCAGTCAGGGTCCAGGTGGTCAGGATGACCCTCTCTTGTCTGACATAGCCTAGAGAGAGCATCAGCTGTGACCAGCTCTGCCCCCTTTTTTATTGGATGTTCAAATTAAGCTGTTCCAGCAAGGACATCCATTTGGCTTGCCGCCGTGCAAGTGTGTTCTGAGTTTTAAAATAGATTAAGGATTTGTGGTTAGTTAGCACTCGGACGTTTAAGTGTCCTTTGAGGTAACATCTCCATTTCTTGCATGTGTGATATATTGCTAGCAATTCTTTATTGTGTATTGGGTACCTTTGCTCAGTGTTTGTTAGATTTCTGCTTTTGTAACATACTGGCAGGAAATCTTGCTGCCCTGGCTGGTGGATGTGTAGGACTGCGCCAATGGCGGTGTCACTAGCGTCTGACTCAAGCTTGTAGCACCCGTTGTTATTAGGGTATTGCAAGATTGGTGCTTTGATCAAAGCTTGTTTCAATAGTTGGAAATTCTTGTTGCATTCTGGAGTCCAGATGAATTTCTTTTTGGCATTACCTTTGTTTAGGTCATTGATTGGTGCGGTGAGCTTTCCACAGTCTTTGATGTATTTCCTTAGGTAAGCTACCATTACAAGAAAGCATCTAACTTGTTTGACAGAGGTGGGGCGTTGCATGTTATTTATGGCTTTTATTTTATCTGGGTCTTCTTTTTTTGCCACTGTCAGAGACAATGTGGCCCAAGAACAGGAGTTCCTTTTCCATAAATTGGCACTTACTTGGTTTTGCATAAAGTTTGTGCTTTGCGAGTCAATCAAGTGTCTTGCAGACATGCATGAGGTGTTCCTCTTTTGTTTTTGAAAATATGATGATGTTGTTGAGGTAGCATAATGTATTTGAGAGTCTGTTTAGCGCCTGGTTCATCATGGTGACAAATGTTGCTGGGGTGTTTGTCATCCCAAAATTCATTACTTTACATTCAAACAACCCAAATTGCGTGTGGAACGCAGTCTTTGGTATGTCCTTCTCTTTGACTTCAACTTGGTTATAACCAGATGTGAGGTCAATTTTTGAGAAAATTTTTGCTCTGGAGAGCCTTGCAAATAGGTCTTCTATGAGGAGAAGTGGGTATTTATTCTTTACTGTACTTGTGTTTAGTGCTCTGTAGTCAGTAACTAAGCAAAGAGATCCTTCTTTCTTCTTTACAAAGAAAACCACTGCCCCTCACAGTGTCAGGGATTCTCTCCCTGACTACTTTAATTTTATGGACAACCTTTGCAAAAACAATTATCTAAACCAACACCAGAACCAATGCCTTAAGGACACTCAGTTACAAACACAACACAACATAGTTAACAACTATATTTGGTTTTTGAAAACCTTTGGGAACCGGATTTGAACCCAGGACGCTGCTAAAGAATGGATCATTAATATCAGATTATCACAAACCTTTGAATTACCTTTTTATTACCATTCAATTTAATCAGTTTTTGTTTTCAAATGCCTTTTAAATTTGAAAGTGTTAATATTAAGTGTGCAAACGTCACTTACCATCTTGATTCTGATTGGCTGATTCCAGCATTTCAACCAATCTGTGACCCGCTCTATCTGCCTTTAGGTCTAGTTTTGTACCTTCCAATAACTGATCTTCTGCTATCATACCGCTTAATTAGCACAACCATTGTAAGATCTTTCTGGATCCTCTTATTTCACCAGGCCAGTGTTAAAATGATCAAGGAATTGTTTAAATTACACTTAAAAACAGGTGAATTTAAAATAAACAACTAGGTAAATCCTCTCATTTAACAAACTACTCTCAAATGCTTAGCCTTATTTGCAAGCTATATAAGCTCTAAACCTTTCTTATATTCAAATGTTCCAACAATAAAGATTATTTCATTCCTTGCTACTCCTCCATTTTCTGATAAAACACCTTTTTGAAGCCATGAGAGGAATTCTATTCCTATCCTGGTTTCTAATTTACTTCTTGCCAGGGGTGTTGGCCTTGGAAAATCCAACTCCTACCACTGACTGGTATAACTCCTCCTCAGATGACGCCCACCAGAAGGAATCCCTTGCCCATGGATGGTTCAAATATCCTTCTGGACATTGGGGTTGTAAATTCCACTATGGCTGTTTGTTCACTACTTCTCCTCCTGAACCTACTCTGGTTAGACCTTACACCTCCTTTTACCTCTTGACGTATTTGGTGAGTTACTATCTACTTGGTTGTTTCAGTTCTATGTTTGGAAGATTTGCTTACCTAGGACACCTTGGACATCTTGCAATGGTCACGGTTCCTATTGGCTTGGTAATAGCAGGTTTTAATGTAGGGGCTTAAGCCCATCAGCTAGGGAGTTTATTCCCTGCCAGGTGGGTCCCTGACACACGGGGATTCAGACGGACGGATGAATTCTTTGGCTAGATTGTCCTCAATGTGGGCTTTAAGTGTTTGGGTCTCCATGGGAGAGAGTCTGTAGAGGGGTGCAGGTTTGGGCATGGCTTTGCATAAGTTGATGCCATGTTTGACCTCTTGTTTGGGGGGTAACTCTGTGAGTTCTTCCTTGAATACATGAGTGTATTCCTTTAGGAGTGCTGCAAGTTCTGGGCATTGGATTTTTTGTGTTTGTATATTATTAAATTTGGAGTACCTCATTATATGGAGGGTACTGTCTTTGGTTAGGTGTTCAGAGTCATCTTGATTTATGACTTGATAAAATATTGTGTCTCTTAGAATGAGGTCATTGGGTTCTTTGATAATGTTGAAATTGACTCCATTGCATTTTATTGTCATGGTTTTTGTTTTCCAACATATGCTGGGATTCACTTGGGTGAACCAGTCCATGCCTGCTACAATTTTGTAGTTTATGTTGTTCATGATAAGTCCTTTGATGGACGTTTGTATACCTTGGAGGTCAATTCTGAAGGGCGTTGTTTTGCCTTTGAGCAGAACTTTTAACTTGTCTGCCATTCTAGCGTATTTGAAGTTGGATTTGACAACTGGTATTTTGTACTTGGTTACAAAAGGTTTGCTAGCCATAGTGTGTTGTGCATCAGAGTCAAATAAAATTTTATGTGTATGAGATTTGTAAGTGCATGGGTAGACAAGAAGTTGTGAGCAATCTTTAATTTTTATGTTAATAAAAATGGAGGATTGCGGGACACGTGGGATGCAAGCAGCAAAGTTTGTGCCTTGGTACTTCTTCTTGTCAAGTTGGGGGGAGACAGAGGCAATTAAGCCTAATCCCCCTCCTATTTTCCCTGTTCCTCTGTTTTGAGACCTTTGAAGTCAGAGAATGTGGGGTCAGATTCATAGCAGGTTGCTACTTTGGTGTTGTTAACTTTGGCAGTGTCCTTGTTCTTGGGACTAGATGGTTTGCGCTTTGTCTGTGATTGCCATTGTTACAATTGGAGTTGCTGTTGTTATGGTTGATATTTTGGCTTTATTGCCATTGGCGTTTTCTCTACCATTGTCGTTTGAGGAGTGGTTGCTGTTGTGTGCAGCATATTCCATGTTTGTGTGTTTTCTGTGCGCTTGGCTTCTGCAATGAGCGCAGGCATGGAGGTGTTAAGCTCTGGACAGATGAGAATAGCAACAGAGGGTATCATTCTGTTGATGAATGATGCTCTGGTGTGTACTTGTCAGCTTGTGCTGTGTTTTGGATCTTGCAACGTATTTCTTCAAATTCATTGGCGTAGGCTGTGATAGTGGTCTTTTGAGGAAGATCACTGAGCTGTATTGCAATGTCTTGGAGAGATTCAGTGACACGGAAATTGTGGGTGATGTTGGATTTGAACTCTTCCCAGTTGTCAAGCTGGACGTTGGTTCATGAGCCAATCCAGGTGGCAAACCAGTTAGCTGCGGCCTTGTATAGGTGCTTGCTGGTTTTCTGGACCCATTTTTCATGAGGGATGCGGCTGGCGCGGAGTTTACGGCTGTGTGGTCTAGCCAGTTGATGATGTTTTCTTTGTTTTTACCAAAGAACTTGTCAATACCAATGTATTTGGTGTTGGTAACTTCACCTGTGATAGTGTCACGGCCCATACTAGAGTCTGTCTGGACTCCCACAGGGGAGGCAGACCAGGCCTGAAAGGCCATGTACACAATAGGCGCTATGCAGACCAGGTAGTTCAGAGCAGTGGCTAGGGGGCGCCAACTCCCAGTATGGGGCACAACTTGATTGACCAGCCCCAATACTTTTATGTAGACAAACCCCAGTTTGCTGAAGTCTTGGGTGGGAGGCGCAACAGGGAGAGGAGGAGCAGTTGGTATATCCTTCATTACTGGTGGTAGATCCAGGTGATGGGGATGGAAGTACTCCAGGTCAAGGGCACAGGGCAATTTGGCAAGGACAACAGGAGTATGGCCAGGAGGATATGGGTAAGCAAGCTTGTATTGAGTAGTGGATTCACAAATAGATGCAAAGAGAATAATTAAATTTGAGCAAAAATAGACAACTCCTGCAATAAGATAATAATTTCTAGGCATAAACTTGCTTTATTAAGATGTCAACAGTGAGGAGGGCTTCTCCCCCTCACTACTTATACTTACTGATGATTCTATGGCCTTTTGTGCCACCAGAGAACTGATGGCATCATTTGGAGGTGGATTTGCAATTTTACCTGGAATTTGCGTGTTTGGCCAAGAGGGTGAGCTCTCATTGGCTGCTATAAAATGAAACCTTTGAATTTTGCAGCATGGCAAGTTGCTACAGTTATTTTTAGCTCCTGCAATGAATCAATCATCTAATTGCACAATCAAATGGTCATGCTCCCAATGTGTATTTCTCAATAGGTAGGTGGCCCAGATTTGTTATCAGGCTCAATGCCAGGGATTTGAGGATCATGTGCCTCTTGAATCCCAGGCCATTTATTAGTTGAAAGGGGGGGATTTTGCCCTGGAAAGTGCTTTGTGGGGGCTTCCAAGCTGCATGTTTAATCACCTCTAAAGAGGTCAGCTGACTGTCCAGGGCACTCTAGGCCCTGACAGATAGGTGGTTGTGCGTTTGTTTGTGGTTGAAGAGAGCAACTGTATTGAATTATCTTGGTGCATGCTTTGGGCATGACCAGACCTTTGAATATGGTGCATCCACTAGGAATATCTTAATCAATGTTGTGGGCGCGGAAGTACGTTTTCCAGGTATCCTGGGATGTGGCCTGGTTGAGCATGTGGGTGAAGGTGGGCAGGTTCTGTTCAGTCATTTTCTCTTTCATCAGCGTGGTCAAAAACCGTAGTGCTACCAGTGATAAGGAGCGCCTTTTGGGGAAGCTTCAAATATAAAAGTAGGAAGAGAAGAAGTATATTTTATTGGATAATACTTTAGACTTATATATATTTAGCTGTGGTGGGGATATTAGTTGGACCAAACCCAGGGGCTGGTCATGTGCTGGATGGGTTCAAGTTACTGGATACCTGGAAATTCATGTGATATTGGCTTGTTGCCATTTCTGGTATGTCAAATGGTATATTGGAAAGGTACCAAATTGGGCAATGACTGGATGTTAGGTGTGATGGCAATAGCCAGAATACTTGTACATCCATACTCTCAATAATTTTATTGGATAATACTTTAGACTTATATAGCTTTTGCTGTGGCAGGGGTTTAGTTGGATCAAACCTAGGGGTTGGTCATGTGCAGGATGGGTTTGAGTCGCTGGATACTTGGACAAGCCACGTGATATTGGTTTGTTGCCTTTCTTGGTATGTAGAACGGTATATTAGATTGGCACCAAACCAGGCAATGACTGGATGTTAAGTGTGTTGGCAGTGGCCAGAATACTTGTACATCCAGCTCCTCAACAGTTAGCAGGAGTATGTCATTTGTGACAGAACCATATCAAATTGTTGCAACAGCAGAGAAATCACTATATACCCTTTGATCTTCAACAGGAAATATAAAAACCCTGCCGGCTACTTGATCCCAATGGAATCACCCCTGATGCCCAAACCAATCATCTCAACCCCACCCACTCCTGATGCTGCTGGCCAGAGTAGTCAATTCCTGGGAGTGCTATACCTGGCGCTCACAGGATTGATTGATTCTGCCTTGCCAGCAGCCGGGCCCTGGGCTGTGGCTGGAAAGGCCCTTTCCTACCTGGTAAAGTTAAGTCCTATCATCTTCTGGGCCATGCCAGTACCCGCCTCAACTCCTCACCTGCAGGAGCATCACAGTACTCCTGGTATTCTGACATAGATAGGGAGCCACCAGACTGCCAGTTGGGCCAAACCCTGGGCTTCTAGAGATGCCTTGCCCTAACCAGGAGGGACAGGAACCTGTCAGCCTGCTGAGTATCAAGACTGGAAGTTCAATATCAACATTGAAACCCTCAGAATTGAATCCTGACCCTCCAAAGGCAAATCAAGTCACCCAGGATGGACAGGGACCCGCCAACTCATTGAGTCATAAACCCAAGTTGTTGAATTACTCTGAGATATGTCAGCTTCTTAAGGATGATTCCCCAGATGATCACCAGATTGCTGTCAACCTTGTGCCACCAAAGACCCAGACCTATACAGAAGTTGTAGCTTGTCTAAAGGAGGCTAAAACAAGGCCTACTGCTAGCCCTGCCAATGATCACCAGCTGCTGCCAGTCTCCAAGTAATGTCTTGCCCAATAAGGCGCAGGGTTGTATACTTTACTGTGTAAAACATTTGGATTTAGGTTTAAAAAGTAAAGAAAAGTAGGTAAAATTTGTAAAAAGACCTTTAGAAGACCTGCTAAAAACTTATGATTTGACACAAAAGGCGTCATAAAATTTAATAAACCCAAAAAAACTACATAAAATAATGTATTAAACAAGAATTTATTAGTAACTAAAGGGATATCTACATCAGGATATTCCTTATGGAAGTATCTTAACATAAAGGTAGAAAGATTATCCCTAAAATAAAAAAGGTGACAACAAGCTAATTGCTTGTTGCCAAACTATCTCCATCCTAATAATTTTAGATTTTTAGACACTAGTAAAACTGAAAGCAAAATGAGACTTAAATAAAGTTGTGATTACTTCTAAAACTAAATTTCAGAGAGATAAGAAACCTAATGTAATTTTGAAATTAAGATTTGAAGATTTAGAAAAGAAAAATAAAAGATTGAAGAAAAAATCTGTGATAGTGATTGGGGAAAACCACTTAGAATTTCAGCTTAAGAGCTTACTCTTCTAGTGTCCTTATTTATATGGCATAAAAGCTAAGTTCTGGAGAAGATCTTCATGGCAAAGGAGAGAGTTTCTTGGCAGGTGGGTTTGATAAAAAAGGGGGAAACACATGGTGGTGGGGAAAACTGCTGGTAACAGCAAGCTGAAGATCTGCATGCTGCAGGGAAAAAAGACAGCAGTTGTGTAGGCAGGAGAAGATAAAAGTAAAAAATATTTTTAATTATAAATTATAATAAAAAGTAAATGGAAACCATGTGTAAGTACACAAAAAAACCTGAAAGCAAGAAGCAAAAACCAAGGTAACTATTTGATTTAAAAATTACTAAAAATTATTAATTCAAACTTAAAGTTGATTAAAAGCCTGCCTTTTGGGGCAGGGCACAACACTCCAGTCCAGAATGGGTAACACAATTGGCCGGCTCAGGTGATATGGTGAACAGCAGCGGCAGAAAAAAGCGCCACCACTTCTGTTCACCAGAGCAAGCACAACCAGGATCCACCACTCTCAAAACCCAACGCCAAGATCCATGTCCTGCCAGTGAATTGTCCACTGACCTGAAGTCTGTGAAAAGCAAAGTAGCAAAATCATCTGGTATAAGAACTCTAGCAGTATGGTAATGACCCTATTGTCATTTTTGATAATAAAGTTTTATGAACCTTTGGTTTGAAAAAATCTTACCTTATCTAGTTTTAGTGATCTTTCATATCAAATCTGGCCAAGTAGACAACCAGACAACTGCCCTCTCTAGTGACCAGCCTGCTGACCCTTCTCAGGCACTATACCGTCTCCCTGGAGTACCCTTTGGGCCTGTGCATTTTACCAAATACCTGCCCAACCCTGCCTACTCAGAATTTAACTTGGATAACATCCTCACTGCTGACCCCTTGACAAGAACTAGAGAAGCCAAATAAATAGGAAGCAAAGGAAAGTGATACAAGAGGCTAACAAGATTATTTAAAGACAAGTATAATTATCTGCCTGTGTCAGGGCCCAGAATGCCCTTGACAATCAGCTGGCCTTCCTAGAGACCAAACAACCCACAGCCTGAAAATAATTATCAACTGTCTCCCAGAATAAAAAAACCCCTCTTTCAAATAACAAATGGTCCAGGATTTGAGAGGCACACAAGCCTCAAATCCCTGGCTTTGATTCTATTAATGAATTCAGCCCACTTAACTATCAGGAAATGATACACCAGAAGCAGAATCAGGCGCTCAATTGCTCACAGGTTCTATAAATAGCTATGGCACCTCAGCATGCTGCAGCTCAAGCAAGGTTCCTGTTATGCTAATCAATAACCATCCATCCCTAAGCTCAATTACGCAATTCCCGGGCGAAATCACCAGGTTGACTGAAAATGATACCACCAGATCCCTGGTGGCACAAAAAGCTGTACTTTCACCAGTAAGTATAAGTAGTGAGGAGGAAAAGCCCTCCTCACTGTTGACATAATAAAATAAACGACTTATATGCCCAGGACCCATTAGTTTCTTGCATGAATTATCTATTTTTGCACTAATATAATTATTCTGTTTACATCTATTAGTGAATCTACTACACACTATAATCACACCCATCCATTCTCTCCTAGTTCAGCTCCCATCACTTTGGTCAAACCACCTAGAGCTCTTGACTTGGATTTTTTCCATCCCCACCACCTGGATCTCCCTCCTGGCCAACCAAGAGTGGCTGTCTTGCCCAGCACAAAGGAGATTCCTACTACCCCCGCCAAACACACCTTCTGCTCAGGATTTTAGTAAGCTGGTTTTTGTCTATATCACAGTATTGGGGCTGACCAACCAGGTTGTGCCTCATACTGGGAGTTGGTGTCCTTTAGCTACTGCAGTAAACTATCTGTTCAGAATAGCGCCAATTGTGTACATGGCCTTCCAGGCCCGGCCTGCCTCCCCTGTGGGAGTCCAGCTAGACTCTGGCATGGGCTGTGACAGCTATTCTCTCTCACCAACCACAAATTGGCCTACCCGCCATCAGGCCTTTGAATATGGGACTGTACCCTGACAGACAAATGGTTTGGTTGTTAGCTGAAGCAATTGTAGTTTGCCATTTTTATAACATCTGTAAGGATTATTGTGATATCAGGTATATTGTATTTGATTGGGTTATATTAGGGTTGTGGCGGCCCAAAAAGGGAAGATTACAGCAAATGCTGTAATTGTCCTATCCACCCTTCCCTGTACCCTTCTTTTGGATTCCCCTACGTTGGGAAAATCTGAAATCACTAAAAAAAGAAGGTGGTAAAAGCTTTTTGCGTTCCAGATTTCAAGATAATTTTAAAAAGATCATAATAAAACTTATTTTTTTAAACACCTCTTAAATTTCAAATTTGATCTTTTTAATTTTTAAAAATAGAAGTGTAAAAAAATATTTTATTTAAAAAAAATCTGAAATTGAATACTCTTCTGATGGTATAGAGGAAGCAATTCTGAGAGGATCTTCTCAAAGAAGATTCTCTCAAAATTGTTTCCGGATTTTGGATGGGTGCTCCTTTTCTTAAAAGGAGCCACCCGTCTGAAATCTGACACAGCCCTAGGTTATATAGATTGGTAGGATCTGCAATCTAATCTGGCACAGGCCTTTTTAAAATTACAACATATAATAAATTTAAAATTGTCGTATGTCAGGCGTGAAATGTGGCGGATCCAATGCTTTTGAAATAAGATATATTGATCTTGCTTGGCATAAGTATCGTAGTACTGGAATGAATCAAATGCATGATGCTGGTGTATAGGATGCAGCTTAGGGCTGCATCGGCCCCAAAAAGGGACGATTATGGCAAATGCTGTAATCGCCCCGTTCACTCTTCCCCATCTATGTCTTTCAGATTCCCCTATGTTGGGGGAATCCAAAAATTCATAAAAAAGAAGGCCTTCTGAGGCCTTCTTTTTCCAGACGGGCCAAAAAAAATAATTAATTAAAATAATTTTTTTTTAAAGTCAAATAAAATTTCAATTTTATGATTTTAAATTTTTAAAAGAAGAAATATAAAAAATATTTTTTTTTATTTCAACAAAAGTCTGGAAGTTCAACTTCCAGAGTTTGCTCTTAAATGAAACGATTTCGGACGGGTAGCTCCTTTTTAGAAAAGAAGCCACCCGTCCGAAATCCGACACAGCCCTAACGCAGCTGGTAAAGAATTTGCTGGCCAAAATTTTGTTTTCCTTCATGAAGTCACCGCATGCGATGACCAATCATCGGCCAGGACGAGGGAGTTTTGATGGTTGATTTTGTATCAAAAGTCATGGATGTGTAAGGGGTGGCACTTACTAAAGTCTATATCACATATTTGATGACTCGAAATTGCGGTTCATCTAGAATTTAAGGCTGCGGTTTGAACCTGTGTAACCCTAGCCCATTATAGCACTCTGGATACTAACTCTTCAATCTAACGCTACTTATCAATCTTAAACTAAAAGGCCAAAAGTTCACAATAGACTTTGAGATCTTACATCTCAACTTAGGCTACAAGCCTTTCTACCACACATATATTTAGCTATGAGCTGGATAAGAATGATACTGGACTTTGCTGCCGAATATGCAGTTCAGCTTACACTGATTCTTGTTTCCATCTCTGTAATAGTAGCTTTTCGCTATCGGATATTGTACACCGAATATACCTATGATGACCAGCGCCCTGATAACTGGGATAAAAACATTAGCCTTGGCGATTATATCGAAGGGCTTCTAGCCAACCCTCGCACGAGAAAGAAAAAGCTTAGAGAGTATTTGGTGAATGACATTTATTTAACTGAAATTGGCGGTGAAACGATTAGCCTTAAGAAAATGAAACCTGCCACAACTATATTCCGCATTTTCATCCGAGCCGTTTCAAGATTTTCGCTGTGGTTTAGGCATATCGAAGTTTTGCGCCCGAATGATGCTTTTGATTTCTATACAACTGAAGAGACCAAAAGATTTATAGAAAACAAGACCATCTTTTTTGAACAGAATCATGTACAAGTCCTTATACGGACTCGCGATCCCAACTTTAATAACTTGAATGAAAAACTTATGGATGCCATTTTAAGAAATATACCTGAATGCGAAGCAAAGGCTGTCGAGATATCAAATGAAAGAAGGCTTGAAGTGTTTGAAAAAATAGCAAAGTCAGTTGTCCAATTCTTACGAGGAGCAGGCTATTTATACACTCGGAAGCTCGTGACAAAGGAAACTAACTGGGATAATGCAATGTTCTTCTGGGTAACTACTCCTCTTCCGAATATATCCATTAAATTCGGGTTTTAGACAGTTGTAGCGATTGGCTTGAATCTTGACCCAGTCCTTTTCCCTGTACGTATTCATTTGACACAAACTTCTTCGAGCTTCACATTCCCTATACCTAAACCCGACTTGGTCATATTCGAATATCGCACAAGTAAGTTATCCTCTTTGCTTCTTAAAACCGAACTAGATGCCTTTATAACCGTTGAACAAAACGCCAAGAGTCAGCTTAGAGTAGCAAAGGAAAAAATCAAGAATGCAAGAGCCAAAGTTCAAGCCCGGCTTAAAAAGGCTTCCAGTGAGTGCCCAATGTTTTAAGCTAAATTAAACACCTTTTAGGTCAACCCGATTCTTTCGAAAGAACCGACAAGCTAATTGAGTCGCTTGGTATTTCGATATCACTTTGACATTTGCTAATAATTTCATAGCTGAAGAAAATATAGTCGATGCTCTGCCACCTGAAGCTTTTGCTAGGGACTCTGACATTGCCCAGGTCTTCTTGAAGAGCATCAAAACTCTTATAGGTCTTTCAATAAATGTAAGTTTTGAATATTACTTTTCTGATAGCGAAGGCAGCTCTCAAGCATCCCTTGATCATCACTTGCAACAAGTTCATCAAAGTTTCAAGCAAAAAGAACCTTTCCGACTTCTACACGCCTCTCCAAAGACAAATTACTGCCATGAAGCTTGGTCTCGTATTCTTTTTTATTTTTAAAATACTAAAGCAAAGACTCCAAGCCATTTCGATCAGAATCCAGGCTTTGAAGAGTTCGCCAAGCAGACCCATCTTCATCGATACCTTTTTGTTCAGGGACACGAATTGGAGGTTGATTCATCAAATAGAATCCTTGTGATGTTTGAAGGACGAGTGCTTCCTTGGGAGGTAGAAGCTTAGTTAAACAAGTAATAATTATATTTAGGAAGTTCTCCCAAAACTGCAATTTGAAAACCTTTCCGGCGTGTTTTCGGGGCAATACTCTAAAGAAGGGTTCGTTAACTACGGAGTTTATGATTGGACAGAATTTGAACCATTCTACATCGAGAAACAACTGCCCCCGCCCTGGGGTGATCGATATCTG
Organism: Entomophthora muscae; assembly: GCA_014839935.2. Taxonomy (NCBI): domain Eukaryota; kingdom Fungi; phylum Entomophthoromycota; class Entomophthoromycetes; order Entomophthorales; family Entomophthoraceae; genus Entomophthora; species Entomophthora muscae. The sequence continues at coordinate 24,846 of QTSX02000218.1, read as the reverse complement.
TGCGAGGTATGCTCATGGATTATTGACAAGCCCCGTATCAAAGGAGACCACACCTTTTTACGGCTTAAAACTCCGAAAGGCGAGTGGTACTCAGTTGGCCAGTACGAGCCATTAAAGGTAGGCCTCCCTTGTTGATTTTAACCAAAAAACTGGGACATGATCAATACCACTTTCCCTTGTCTCTTAAGCCCTCACGCTTCATGTCCCCAGATGTTAGCGAGTATTGGAATGGCCACTTCACTACGCTGGCGTTTGAGATTACACAGGAGCAGTTTTCATTAATGAAGCAAAAGATTGAAGAAGATAAGCACCAACAACTATATCCTTACCAAGTGTATCAGAGCAATTGTACCATCTGGGCAAAATCAATCTGTGAAGTGGCAGGATTGAACCTGCCCAGCTCTCTTGCTGCTGCGGATCTTTTGACGCCTGGCCTCGCTGCCTTTGCACGCAAAGTAAACCATTTGCTGCTCCTTGACTGATTTTTAGATTAATGGACTGGGGTTTACACCCGAGTGGGTCAAAAACATAGTTAAACTCGTATTCGCAGTATCTCATAACTGCCTGGGTTTAATTCTTGGGTCTGGAATGGTCCATCCTAATTTCAAGAGCGATCCCGACTTAAACTCGTCTGTTCCATATATCCATAGCCTGAGGGATTTATTTGATATCAAAAAGGTAAATATTTATATTTAATTGTCTAAAGTGTTCCAGGCTATCTCAGAGCATCCCTTTGTTCTAGGAAACTATGTGCGCAACCAGGTTGAAGAATGGAGAAGTTCTAAGAAACAAGAGCTCATGGCCACAAAGGAAGAGCTAATTTCCAAGCTTTCTTCAGCTGATGCCGGCGATAAGGAGCCACTTCAAGCTCAACTGGATGAAGTAAACCACTCTTTAGATTCAATCCAGTATGCGGTACCGCCTGAATTTAAATCCTGACTTAGACTAATTCATGAGCGTTCAGTGTGATACTTGAGTTTCAAGGCATGGAATAAAACGTTTTAGCCGGCATACACTTGAATATCGATTCAAGAATATTATGAAGTTATCCCATAAAAGGGAGAACAATAGTCCTAGTTTTAAATGCTTTAACTTGGTACTGTAGATTCAGAACCTAATGGCAAAAATGCGGGATTGTCAACCCCTATCTCCAAATTTCAAATCACAAATAAAAGCCACCAGTAAATCCAAAAATTAATTGCAGGATTTGGAATCTGAATTGAATACACGTTAGCATACTAGGACAAAGCAACCCAAATCAAGAAGCTCCACTATGACTAAAACAAATGAAGGTTTTGATTTTATAACCATGTTCAGATCTGAAAGTCAAATGCAATGTGAAATCGTCTAAAATAGGCTTTAGTAAAATATTGCACACTCCAAATCACAGAAATAGAAACCACAGTTCTGTTCAAGGATAAACCAAGGGAAATCAATCACCCAAAAGTAAGCTAAAAATCAACAAAGTACCAAAATTGAAATTGGGAACCCCCCTCCCCCCCTGAAATTGCAAAAATTGAAACACTATGTAAAGTGCAAAAATCAAAGTGATAGAACTGCATAAATTGATTTTCTGAAAGCTAACTGTGAGAGAGAGGGCTAAACTAACTAAGTTTGGCTCTCATTTCAGTGAAACAAACCACCAGAACACCATCCAGTGAATCACTGGGATAACCACTCAGAAAGGGGACCAGAGGAGGATACGGGGGAAACCCGAGGAAGGTAGACATCTGTTCCCATCAACACAAGTCCAGAAAGCAGCCAGGGAGCACATGAGAGGACGCAAGCCAAGGCTTCAGGTGGGTTGTGTGGGGTAAACACCTACTCCTCTGATAGGGAGAGATGAGGCACAGGAGCTCTGTCATCAGGAAGGTGAGCCAGGCTGGAATCAGGATAATACAAGTCACAATCATCACAGTTGAGGCTTTTGATCAAGGTCTCTCCAGTGGAGAGGAGGTCATTAGCTCTTCCTGGTGATCTTTCAATGAATGCAGAACCCTGACTGGATTATTTCTCATCAAGCGGGCCAAGGATGAGATGTGGCCCCACAAATTGGGAGAGGTGGACCATATAAAAACCAGCACTGGGGCCAGAGAAAAGACAACAAATTTTAAAGCTGGTACTATCATATCTATTATTTTCAGGGAATTTGGGTGATACCAGTGAAAATTCTGGACCTGATGCTTGTAAAATTCTCACTAGCAGGAGTGGCTGCATGAAAAACAAGATATTTGAGTCTGGGCACTTTATTAGGTCTTGGAAATGACTACAAACAACTTTAATGACACTTTCAGGATTGAAATTTTCTTTCCCTTGAAACCCAGGCCCAAGGGCAGGATTTGAACCCTGACCCTGAGCTCACGCGGGCCCTGAGGACCGAGAGGCTGCCTACCTGTGTTTTCCTGGGGTCAAGCCCCCGCAAGCTGAAACCAAGAATGATTGTCTGAAAGGTGAAATCAGCCAAACTAAAAGAATTATCACACCAAATGAAGGAGTAATCAAGGCGCCTAATGGAGGCAACAAAATTCCTACTATTTGCTTCATGGGCTTGAACACCGCCTTGGTAGCCAATCAAGGTGTATCACCTGAGAAAAGCACGGGCCCAGGGCTTGACCCCATGACTGCAACCCAAGAATAAGAGAATGAAGTCACCAATTTGAGATTTCTGACCAATAAGATAACTCCTGGACCAGGTGCCATTTTATTGCCTTTGAACCTGAGCGCCCAGACCACCCAACCCCATATTTCCTGATGCCCTGATGAACCTCTCATGGAAAATATTAAGTTTGGAGGTGGGGTGCTACATAGACCAAAAGACCCTGTGCTCCAAAATTATTGCCATTTTTGAATAAAGGTTATGTTGTTTTGGCTTACACAGCTACTGCCTTATTCTGTCTTTGCCATCTATCAAATCTGTCAGTGAATCAACTCTAATCTGCCGGCTTGCTAGCATTTGGGAACTGGCGGGTTGCGGACTGGGTGGGCAGGGCCCACCAAAGGATTGGTGCTAACTTAATGAGGTAGGACATTGACTTGCCCACCCACGACCACGGACCGGCGGCGGGGACAATAGTATCTACTACTCCTGTGAGAGTAATATATACAATTCCAAAAAGCTTGTTGGTATGGTCCAGTGGGAGCTTGGTGGCAGAGGCAGGCATTGGTTTAGGGGTTACAGGTGGTTCCATATCTATTTGGTAGGCAGGAAGAAAGTTGTATTTATCTCTGAACAGGCGGGGTTTGGTAACGTACCAAGGGCCTTCTCAGTTGTATCTAGTTAACTCTGTAGTTCTGGCCAAGGGATCCCGGGCTAGTATGATGTCGGTGGTGTAGTCCTTGTACTCAGGCTTTAGGGGGTACTCTGTGAAATAGACAGGACCAAAGGGAAAATCTGGCAGGCAGTACGTAGCTGGCAGGCTGGCAGGAGGGTCAGATGATCTTTGAGTTAACTGGCAGATGACAAGAATAAAATACGGCAATAATTGGGGAAACCAATATCTTATGACCTTTATTTAAAAATGATGATGGGGATTGATCTTGGACTGGCAGGTATTTATACCAAACTGCCAGACTTCACTTCCTGGTTGGGTTTTCTGGGCTTGGGCAGGTTGGCATTGGGGGTCTTAGATGGCAGTGTGGCGCTTGGCACTGGTGGTTTGCCACTGGCCGCTTTGGGATGAGAAGACTTTAAATCCTTATGTTTGTTGATTTGGGTATTGAGTTCCTCTTCAGGTTCAGTTCCTCCTCTGGGGTTTTGGAGGAGTTTGGAATAACTCTCATTGAGAAACTTGTGTATTTTACCAAGCAAACCGCTGGTGTCAGGCGTTGGCACCTCAGAGAAATTCCTGGCATCTTGCACTGGCAGTTTGCTTGCAGAATCCTGCAGGTCAGCTAAGGGTTAAGGTCCTAGAAGGCTGGCAACAACTTTATCAATCAGTAGTGGGTTGTTAGTTTCCCAGCAAGTGGGTCTGGCAGTCCGCAAAGGGTTTTGTCCAGGGTTTGACTCTGTTTCCATATTTTGAGATTTAGGAGCATCCAAATTGTCATTCCTGACACAAATCAGTACACAATCCTCTGGCCCTCCTGCCCCTCTTCCTGCAGGTTTCTGTCCTCCTGGTGCTCCCATTAGTCCATTCTTTTCACTGAGTACCCTTTAAAGCCTGAGTATAAGGAATATACCCCGGAAAAGATTCTCAAACTAGATATCTTGGCCCGCATAAAATCATCAGTTAGATACAACCAACAAGGTCCCTGATACCTAACTGAGCCCAAACTGTTTAGAAGAAAGTTCAAATTCTTGCTTGCCTATAAACTCAATATGGAGCCGCCCTTTACCCCCAAGCCAATGCCTACCTCCTTGCCTGACCTTCCAACTGATCACACTAGCAAGCTGTTTGGGATTGTGTATATCACCCTCACAGGGGTGATTGTCACTATAATCTTGGCCGCTGGCACGTGGTCCTGGGTGTTAAAGTCCTTCTCCTACCTATTTAAGTTAGCTCCTCTCTTGTGGTGGGTTCTGCCCACAAAAAACCCAGTCCGCATAATCCCTGAAAATGACAGGCCGGCTGCCCAAGCTTGGATCCCTGACAGCAACAAAAGCAAAGTCAGACTCAAGGGAAAGCAAAAACAAGTAAATTTCAAAATTAAAGTAACTATTTATACTAATATTGTATAGAAAATTAAATTCAAAAAGCAGTTTCAAAATCAAGTGTAAGTACAAGAGCTACTTTATGCTGACACTAATGCTAACCACTCAGAGGAAGGTTTCAAAGACAAAGGGTCCAAAACCAGGTAAAGAAAGGCAGAATTTCTACCAACAGTTTTAAAATCAAGAAGATCCACAACAAAAGCTCAAAGTTAAGATTAAAAATATGTTGAAACTCTAAACTTTATTTTTGTAAAAGAATTAGCAAGCAGGGGTACAAAAGTCCCCTTGCTTGACTTAAGGGAGTGAGTTTAGGTTTGTGTGGTCAGCTGACAAGACCATGTTGTTTGATTGGTTGGAGGAGGATATTTTCAGGAGGACTGGAGGGTTTTGCACAAATTTTTAACTTGCACTTTGATTGTCTGGAGTAAAATTGGGGTTCAGAAAATTTATTTGACTTTGGGAATGTTGATGTGGGTTGTTTTGATTGGCCAGCTTTAATGGTTTTTAACAACAGGTGGTACCAAGCCAAAAAATACTCCAAATTGATCAGTGTTTCTTCCCAGGATGAAGCAACAAAGGCAGAGGAGTCTGTGAAGTAAGTTAGTAAAAAAATTTCATCTAAAGTATGAGCCAAATTCTCAAGAGAATTAAGCAGTTTGGCCAGTTTTTGGGAGGTTTTCTTTGTGTGGCGGGGGGGATTGTCCTGTCCAAGGCCAAAGGGGGAGTAACTTTACACTAACCTTGAAACCAAAAGTCTATACATTAATACAGAAAATATAGTTCTAAAAACTTCTTATAAACTAAAACCCCCAAGAAATTCTTTTCTGCAATAAAGATTGTCAGGAATCCTGAGCTATATGGCAGACCAAATGTGAGAGAGGGGGGCTAAACTAACTAAGTTTGGCTCCCATCCTGGTGAAACAAACCACCAGGATGCCGCCCAGTGGAGGACTGGGACAGCCGCTCAAAGGGGGGACTACAAGGACAACACGGGAGACATTTGAGGGAAATAAGCTTCAGACCCATCAACATCAGTCCGGTGAGCAGCCAAGGGGTGCAGGTGGGAGTGAGAGGGGACACCACAGGGGCCACCAGTGGTACCAAATCACTCAGGGGCAAGCTGAGGAGGGGAGGCATGGAAGACGCATCCCTCTCAGAGGCAGGCAAGGAGTGATCTGCAATACCCAGGTCCAAGTTATCACACATCAAACTCTTAACCACGGTCTCTCCAGAAAAGAGAAGACCACTGGGAAGATTCCAGAGGCTAGAAGGATCTTTACCCACAAGCCAGGCAGAAGAGAAGATTTTTCCCCACAAGTCTGGGGAGGTGGACCACAAGAGCAGCAGAAATGGAGCCAAGGAAAATACCACAAACTTCAAAACAGGGAGTATCATCATTAAATTCTCCGCAAAATTTGGATAAGTTAGGAGGCTTTGTTATAAGTGAAAACAATAAATTTTTTCCAAACAGGGGAACCCAAAAACAAGAAACCAGGTAGGAAATAGCTGAAAGGCCTTGCACAGCTTGACAGTGAACTTGGGTGTCTTTCTTTTACAAAGCAAAAGCAAAATTGGGTTTGAAACAAAGATTGTAAAGTAAAAATCAAAATAAAGTAGGTATTTATAATGAATTTGACTAAAACTTTTAAGTTTGAGTGTGAGCTTTGAAAGCAAAGCAAAAAAACAAGGACAGCTATACGCTTGAGCTTGTTTCAGGAGTCCCAGAGGAAAGGCCAGGTTTGAAACGGGTCAGTGAAAGGTAAGGTTTAAGAAGAAGACTAACACTTTTAAAATCTTTAGGCAATAGGACCCAAACAGAGATCCAATCAACTTTGAATTTTTAAAACAAGTGCACTTAACCCAAACTTTATTAAATTGGAGAATTGACAAGCAGGGGACCCAAATTCCCCTGGCATTGTTAAAAGGGAATGGGTTGCTAAGGGATGATCACCTGACTAATTTGACTTGCATTTGGTTGGCTGAAAGAGAAAATTTGCTGGCCAGAGCCAGGGGTGCTAGAGGGTTTCAGGGTAATTTCTGCAACTCTGCCTGATTGGCTGGATGACTTCCCAACCATTTCAGATTCAGTTGACATAGAGACCATTGATATGTTGTCTTTTGATTGGCTGTCCCTGATTGTTTTTAAAAGAGGGCAACATCATGCTAACAAATAATCCAAATTGATCAGTGTTTCCTCCCAGGCTGGGACAATCAAAGCTGGGGGATCTGCAGGGTAAGCCAGGACAAATCTCTCATCAACAGTATGAGCTAAATCTCCTAGGGAATTGAGCAACTTAGCCATGATTTTTGGGCTTTTTTTGGTGCAACAGGGAAAAACGGCTTGGTCCAAAGCCAAAGGAGGTAGTGGATTTACACCAAACCAGTGTTCTTCTGGTTTATAGGCTGCCATTGCCTAGATGGCACTGTTGCAACCAAGTTTCCAGACTCACCTGCTAATGTATCTTAAAATACACAGGGGGTGCTCAATGAGACGCCCCTTGATGTATCTAATTTTATGGGTTAATCTGATGGCAATATCAAATGGCAGGTACTTCCTCCTAATTAGGAGTGCTATCAATTCAACTTGCTGATCCCCGCACAAGTTATTCCTAGGCTTCAAACCTTACATGGAACTTCCCACTATGCCACCCCCTTGTGTCTTTCCCCATATGGTATATTAACCATAATGTTCTACAATAAATGATACCTTATTCTTATTATTTTGCCCTTTCTATTGAACTGTTGTCTTCCCCAATTCCAAATACTGAATCCTCATTGGTTCAGTTGCAACAGCACCATGCCATCAAAGCTTGATAAAGTACTAATGTGATCCTGATGATAGATTTGGGTAATTAGAACATGGTTGTTACTCTGAATTCTGATCTATTTACATGTACAGATGATCTGATTGTGTCAAAACTGCAGGGTTATCCCCCTGCAAGGTTTCACCCAAGAGAATCTGTGACCCAAAAACCAACTTCCCCATGATCTGTAGCCAAATTTAGAGGGCAACTCAAATCACTAAATCCAGCAACAAGAACCAGTGACAATCCCAGCTTAGTGGACAGCTTGGTGGACAGCTTGTTTTGGCGCTTCACTCATTACAAGGATCACACCACCCCCTGTCCAATCCAACTGATTGATCATCAAAATCTTGTTTCTCTTAATCTTGATTCACATCAATTATATAATCACTATATCTCAATAAAGATTATTAACTAGTTTTCAATCATTCCCCTGTATAACTCTACCAATACAGCACAGTTACAACACTATATAATCCACTCTCCTGAAAATGCAGAAATATTTTAAAAGTTTTGGGCCCCGTTTTATAAAGGTGCTAAAGAACTTCCTTTTGAAGAGGAAGGAGAGATGGGAAAGAAAAAACTTCCAAAAGAAAAATTATTGGTTTTCAGCACTTTGATTTAAGCACTTTGATTTAGGCAGTTTGATTTTGTCCCCTCCATTCAAACTGGGTTTATTAAAAGTTATTGTAGCTTAAATATATGACACACTATTTTAAAAGCAGTATATTTATGTGTTGTTATTAAGCATGACAAAATACAGTTGGTTTTAGAAAATTATTTTCAGGATTTTAGGATATTGACTTATTAAAGGACTCAACCAATTAAAACAGGCCAGAAGTTAAGCACTATTAGGAATGGTTTCAATAAACAAAAAAACATGAGAAACCTGGCCTCAGAATCAATAAATCAATGACCAAATCAAATCCTGATATTAAAAAAATCCCTATTACTAATTAATGAGTTAAATATGCAGATATTGTTCAATTAATTAGTCCACCTCAAAAGTCACTCATATGGGAATTTCATAATAATTACTATTCTAAACTTTAATTATACCCTAGAACAGGAGGGCCATCATATAGACTGGTGTATGCATTACATCTAGAAGAGTCCACCATGGATTGGGCTTCCAGGCCAAGCACTATAAGATAAAAGGCTCCTGATCCTATTGTATTAGATCAGCTCTGTTTAAGCAAATAATTATCTCTTCAATCTATTAGCCAACTGTTAGCTAGTTAGCCCTGAGTAGTGGCCTAGGCAGACAACTGACTTCACCTGGTTAAGGGATTCTGTTAAACAGTCTTTCTAGAACAAACACTGAAAGCTGAGGAAGTTGCCAATCAAGCTTTCATCAAAAAAACTGCCCATGAAAGACTAGTGCCTCTGCTGTGTTGCTCTAATGCTGCTTCATTCTCTATCTTAGCATTGTAAGCTAATCTAGGAAATAACGCAGGCTGCTGGGTCAGGCTCAATATCAGTCTATGAATAAAGGCTGATTTTTGTATCCTGTTTCTTTTAGACTTTACAATGAAGTGTAATCTAATCTTTCTAATCTCTTTCTCTAATTTGAGTTATATTAGTCAAGCAAAAGATGATAACTTAATCATGCTGTATAAATCCTTAAAGTAAAGTACTGAGACTTAACTAAGAACCTATATCCAGAAGTAGAAAGAAATGTCACATTGCCTTTGGGCTATGAGCCCTGTCAGACTTGTTACTTCTGATGACTACAAAAAATTCTTCTGGGCCGCAGGTTACACAAAATTCACACATTTTCCTGTACTCTCCTAATTTTAGAATACTTAGGGTATCATCTTGGTAGATGATAAAGTACCTCAGTTCACAAACTTCTGACAATGTCAATAATAAAATAGAATTAAACATTGTAATTTACTATCATTGATTTTATGTCTCCCTTTTTTTGGCAATTGTTCCTTTGCTGGTGTTTTTGCTTGAATTTAATTGGCTGTTTTGCCTCAAGTTGCATTGGCAATACAAGAGCAATTTGCCTTCCCAAGACCAGCCGTAGTTGATATCACAGTTCATAATGGATGCTAGTTGCTCTCTATCAGGAGTAACATGATGGGCCTGAAAGGCCATGTAAACAATATGGGCAATTATCACCAGGTATTTTATAGTTAAATAGCATGCAGCACTGTTTAAGAACAATTGATGAGGGCATAGGTGTCAGGAATATTCCTGACATAAATCAAATTCTGACTAAAGGACAATGTTGGAAAAGAATAGGAGTATTTCCAGTTAAAGAGGCAACATTTAATGAGGACTTCCCCCTTTAATTGGGGGAAATGAAATCAAATAAAGGAAGAAATGAAATTTAACAACCACTGGAATAATTTGTCATCCAGGCAGGCGCCCGCCACGCCTGCCAGCACCCTCCACCAGCCTCCCAGCCAGCCGCCCGCAAGCCCGCTGCCAGCCCCCAGCCAATCAAAGCCCCCATAACCTGCAGCCAATAAGAAAATTCCCTGGTTGCAGGGCACCAATTCCAGAATAATTCCTGCCCTTCTTCTAAAGGGCAAATTCAGGGTTCAGATTTTATAAACTATTCTGACCTTTCAGAAGATAGGAAAAATCAGGTTTCAAAATTTAAGAATAATTCTACTCCAAACTAATGGGATTCAGAGGACCAAACCACATGCTTGAGTCCCGACCCCAGCCAAACTAAGTCTCCCAAAACAAAAATAGATTTTGAAAGTCCCATGAGTCTTCACCATCACCTGACTCCACACTCAGGGAAAATCATTGGCTCTAGGCAATAATGGCCAAACCCCTAATAGATTGTCAAAGAACAAGAATTTGGCCACCTTCTCAACCCCCAATTCCCAATCACCTTGTCCAAACTTTTGGGTTCTCCAATCCCTTGCTTTCATTCTCACTTGCAAAACTTTACAAGTGGGAAGCACTATAAATAAGGGATCCCTCCTCAGTAATAGCTTGTGCTATTATTGAGTTTAATATCCTCAATAAAGCTAAATTTTACTTAAAACTTAAGTCAACTTTAAATAGTTAGCCCCAATCAATACCTCCAATCCAAGAAAGATGAACTATCTCATTTTCACAGCTGTGCTCACAGCTTGCCTTGGGATTGGAGGCTATCAACAGGGATCAGAATTCTTCAGACCCTCACCAAAAGGGCTAGGTCATGATCCTCACTATGACCCTGGACAACTTAACTCCTCCCACACTGGTTCCTGGCCTCCCCTGGTATCTCTGCATTCCACACTGTCCATTGTGGTGTACACCTCCATGTACTATGTGTTAACCTACTTTGCCGGGAGCTTTGGAAGGTACAACATCCATGCTAAGATCTTCCGTTGGCTGATGACCATATACCTGATCATCACCGCCCTGACTGGTTTCCAATTCATCAACCTCCTTTCATACTTGCTGCAAGTAGTACCTATCATATCTGGGTATTACAATAGGAGGCAAATTGCCAGTTGCTTGAGAAGCATGAGGCCAAATTGGGAAGTCAGCGTAAGCATTCTGGATCCTCTGGATGTGTAACAGAACAGAGTGGTCAAGATCAAAGCCAGAAAGATCATCCTAAGTGGGGAATCAGAATAAAGATTTGGAGGGGAAGAGATATAAAGAGCAGGCCAAGGAATATCCAAGGAATTGACAGCAAGTTACCCAGCTGCTGAGGCAAAATTATCAAGCACGGGGCCAACAGGCCCAAGTAAGTAAGTATTTTTTTGAAAACTTCATTTATTTCTCAGATAGGAAAAAGTATCTAGAAACAAGTTTTTAGAGGGAAATGGGGAAGTTTTACGGTAGTTTAGGATAGGGGTGGAAGAAATTTTACGGCTTCTGATTGGCTGATGAGAATATTTTCAGCAGTTTAGGAACCTACTTTTGAATTTGACTCCATAATGCCATAATTCAAAAAATTGGCAATCAGCAAGTCAAGTGCTGCCATCTCCAAATAATGTATAACACATAGTTTTCTTATCATAATTGATTGGCATAAAACAGGGCAAGTCTATATTTACAAGAGGATTTGGGCAATTCCTGCTCTCATTCATTTTTTTCTGAGAACAACATTTAAATTATCTAACATAATTAAAGGTTTAGCAGCTTTCTGTTGCTGGTTTTGAGTTCTGCATGGGTGTATTATCTCTTTCATTTGTCTTTCTACTGTAACAAGGTAGTTAGCAGCAGTAGCCAAGGATGCCAAGTCCTAGTGTGAAGTACAACATGGTTTGCTTACTCTAACTCTGATATAAAAAACCCTAGTTTAATGAAATCCTGGGGGAAAGAGTTTTCTGGGGTGAGAAGAACAGTTGGAGCTTCCTTCATTAGGCTGGGATGTTATCCTCCTGGGGTTTTAGAGAAATAGCTCAAGGGAGGAAGATCCTGGTAGTGAACCCAAAAGGATTCTTGATCAGGAATGTGGGCATGTGTAACCAGCAGGGGTAGCAGGATTTCTGATGGTTGCTGGTATAGCAAGGAACCTTGTTGGTGGAATTCCTGTAGCAGTGAAAATAGAAGGTATAAATTGATACAAAGATAGCAAATTCCAGCAAACAATAAATGCCCTATTAAATATGACTTTGGTTGCAAAGATGTTAACATCAAGGAAGTTTTCCTTCCTTATCCTTATACTTACCTGGGGGAACATCTAATTCATGTTCCATCAATGAGTTAGTGATATTTTCTTCAGTAGTATTATTTTAGTATCTGGAATCCTATGCATTTGCTTGTGTAGGGGGCAGCACATTAATTCCAGCTACACTGTGACATGCTTGGCGCTTGTTTGCTGAGATGCCATACCATGTCATGGCCATAGTTTTCTCAGGTGTGGCTCAGCCAAAGCGCCACCACCCAGGGAAACCCGGCCCAAAGCCCCGCCTGCTTGCAGCAATCATAGATTTAAATCTAACAATTGATCACAAGTGAGTGGTGGCACAGGAAATTAGGTCTGAGTGGGGCGCAGATGCCCCACACCCAATTTCCCTTCCTTGACCTGCTGGTCAACAAATCCTGACCTCAAAGGAGGTCAGACAACACTTACAGAACCACCATTGGTGGTATCTGTAAGCTGTCTAAATATTTTATTCAAGGAGGCCACCTCATCAAGATGTACCCAAAGGCTTTAAGTAACAATTGTTCCCACCAAACTACCTTAGTAGTTTGATATTTTACTCTCAATAAATATCTTGTCTCAATGATTCACTTATTTCACTATCTTCCAATCATATTTGTAATAACCAGACTGCTAGATTCTGCTTTCTCACCTCTGCAATTTCCTGGTAATCTTCCACCTCCTGCTGAAATGATTCCTGAACCCCGCAAAATTGAATGTGAGCCTATCTATGCTGCTGATTCCTTGATGTTGAGCCAAATAAAGGTCTTCTTGATGTACCTGTGCATAATCTTCTGCTGCACCTTTCCTTATTCACTCTTCAAGGGTTACCATTTCTGAGTAAACACACATCATCTCCTCCTCATTGGTAATGACATCCTCATTTGGGTGTACATTCCCCATTTGAACAATTACGACAAGATCTCACTCTACTTTACCCTGACACACCAATTATCAAATCCTGCAACAAAAAATTGGGCAATTGTACAAGTGTACAATTGCTTTCCCACTCAACCATTTCCAAATGGGTTTGAAGTATGAATTTGCTTATAATGCTAATATTTGGGTTTTGTGGCATGTGGGCCTTGCAAATTCCTGGCCATTTGAGGCCATTGGTAGTTAGTTTTGCATCAGGTGGATTGTTTTCCAAAGGTTTCCATGTATGTTGAGGTGTCATGGCTATGTGTGACATCAGGGTGTCAGGGACATCTTGAGCTCTGACAGCTGTGAAAACTACAGCAAAGTTCTTCTTATACCATGGCCATGTAATTAGAGTTGTGATGGACCATCTTCAGACATCTACTAGATTTTAGCTGAGCCAGGCAAAATCTAGCAGGCATCTGGAGATGGTCCACAACCCTACATGCAACTCCTTTTTATAGAGTCTATTATGCATGGGAGGCTCATAAATTTCTATTGAGATGTACTTTGAATAGCTTCCTAGATCCTCTACAACTTATAAAAAGATACTATATAATAAATTGACATAAACCAAAACTTCCTGAAGTGGCTTTTAGAATGACATGATCCTGAACAATTCTTGCAGAGTTGGTTTCCTGGAACTTCAGATAAGTCTATTACGACTTTTGGTAAGTAATTTCGCCTCGCTTTGCTATTTTCTTTGGGATAACTTTAGTTTAGATAGCTTAAAAGAAATAACCTCGTTTCAAACTTACTTATATAATTGGCGGTAGTGAATTTCTTAAACAAGAAAATATGGTTTCTGCTGTTAAAAATATAGATATGCTTCAGGACAAATGCCTTAAATTGAGCAGTTCAAAATATACTATATTTATTTTATCTTGCATATTTTTGCGATCCAATTTTAGTGATGTCTGATTCTGAGTTGTATTTTATTCATAAAATGCTGACGTCCAGATAATTACATAGGGTACTGTAGCTATTTTAAATCAGTGGCAATCAGCTATATCTTTAGATAGATGCGGAATAAAATGAAATCAACAATGTGTTTGGTTGAACAAATAACCTAAAGCTTGATCGAATGTAAAGGTTTCTTGGAAATCTACAAGTTTAAAATTTAGGGATCCGCAAGTAACTTCCTAAATTCACATGCATTACATTTAGCAGTGGCAACTAGGATACACTAATGACAGGTTATATTTCTTTCGGGACTCATGTGAAACAAATCCGATGAGTCTTTAAGAAGCATGCTAGATGGTTTGGACTGATTATGAGTGGCTCGTGAGTTTTGATTCAACTTAAATACTAGAGCTACAGTAAATCTTGGGAATATAAAAAGAGTTTTGAATGAATAGCACGTTAAAGGGAAACATATCTACCAAGCCTTTTTTGTTAGTCACCACCCTGTTGCTCCCACTAATAAATCAGATTCCAGAGAAGCAACTTGTTTGGTACAGCTTTCAAACCAGGAGTGGTGAGAATCGCATGATATGGAAGTAGCTAGTTTCAATAAGCTTTTTGTGCAAGAAGCTAGATTGGAGATCGCATCTGAGAGCTCTTCGTGATTATTTCTATCCCAGAGAGAAGCCCCCAAATCATCAACTGAATTGGAAACTGCTTTGGCCTCATCAACCAGAAGATCAATCAAATCGGGGATTCCCTCAGCATTTATATCAGATTCAGTGATGGTGCGCTTTGAAATCTTGACAAGCAGAAGCTTGATTAACTTCATGAGGGAAAGAGACTTTTTGACAACAGCGCCCTGAGCAAGCGAAAGTTGGACGGAATCTATATCTAGTAAATCAAAATCGTCACAAAGCTCCTCAGAATCCCGTGCTGAAGCAATTGTGTCTATTTCTTGTCTATTTTGGGTTTCATCTAATAGTTCTTGAATTTCATAGATGGCATCATCAACAAGAGATATCACATCCAAAAACCTTTTATAGGCAGCCTCCTTGTTGGATTTGGGAAGATTCTTCAAGCCTTCACACTCATTCCATAAAATCCCAGTAGAGGCAAGGAATTCCTTATCTAGCGCCAGAGAGCCAGCAATGAACTTTTGATTCTCACCCTCAAAGGAAATTGGCTTGTCTAAAAATGAATTTCCCAGGCAAATAGAGGCTTTGAGAACCTTTTTACATGCTTCAAGAATTTCTTGGCGAAAACATTTGCCTTGATTTAATGGTATGCCCTTGCAAATTAAAGTCAACTGGGTCAATCTGTTCAAAAAGGATTCGCAAGAAGAGGCATTTTCAGCAACCACAGGTGGTTTGAAAGCTAAGGCAAACTTTGAGGCCTCTGAATTCAAGCAGATGCCTAACCCACCTTAAATTTTAGATGACATGGCTATTTAAAGCTTACTTAAATCAGCAATAGTTTTAGAGGGATCAAACTCAATAGTCTCTACAGGACTCCCGATATCATGTAGCAGATTAATAACTGAATTTACAAAGTCAGATAAAGTGTTTGTTGTTGAACTATTATTTTCTTTTTTTGCCATGTTAGTAAAGGGTTACTAGCTTATAGGTGCCCCTTAAGAAAATGAAAGTTTCTTGAAAATGGGATTTCTAAGAGATCTAAGAGATACAACTCTATCTGAACACGTTTAACCTTGGAGTTTGGGGAGCTAGATTTTTTGGTTGAAAGGAGTGCTTACAAAAGAAAACTTGACCACCCTTTCGATTCGATGTAAGTTTGGGCTCCCCATTCTCACTACATCGATATACCCACTAAATAAACCACTTTTCAAATCGATGTGATTAAAATCTGAGAGCTCAACTTGATGTAATCACTAAATGTCATAATTCAATTTTATTTTATTTTTCATTCACCTTTCTTTCCAAAAGAAATCGACCCATTGTGATTAGGGCGGTGGCGGATTAAAAACGTGCCGATTACAGCATTTGCCGTAATCAACGCATCCAAGCTGTCGCGTTTCTGGATTCCTCTTACCTAGGGGAATATAAAATTTTCAAAAAAAAACGATCAAATATGGCTCTGTTTTTTCTGGATGAGCCTAATTTCTATATATTTTCAAATAAATTTTTTATTTTAAATGAAGAAGTCATATTCAAATTGTCATATTTTTTATTTTAAAATTTGAGAGACAAAAATAATTTAAATCATTAAAAAAATCTGGAAATAAACATCTGTCTGTGGATGTGCACAGAAACAATTCCAGAAAAATCATAGCTGTTGTAACTGTAAAGTTATGCCTCCCCCTTAGGCCTCCACTTCAATTCCTACCAGATGCTTAGGAAATTCTACCAAATTATGCTTGGATATTTATCCAAAAGGTTATTGAAAAAGCCCAAGAAAAGCCATCAATTTAATATTTTGGAATTATTCTGAAGATGCCCCCACTTAACCCACCCAAGAGAAACCTCTGGTTAAATATCATGTGCAGGAGCAGCCAGGAGCAGGGGTAATTGTGTCCAAAGTAAGTTTGTCAGGATACCAAGAGTACTGTGGAGCTCCAGCAGGTGAGGGAGGAGTTGAAGCAGGTACTGGCATGGCCCACCAGATGATGGAACCTAACTTTACCAGGTAGGAAAGGGCCTTCTCAGCCACAGCCCAAGGTCCAGCTGCTGGAAAGGCAGAGTCAATCAATCCTGTGAGCGCCAGGTAAAGCACTCCCAGGAATTGACTACTCTGGCCAGTGGCATCAGAAGTGGGTGGGGTTGAGGTGGTTGGTTTGGGTGTTGGAGGTTTTCCATGGGGATCAGGTAGGCAGCAGAATTGTTATACTTCCTGTTGAAGATTAAAGGGTAGATGGTGATTGCTTTGCTGTCACAGACAATTTAGTAGGGTTCCTTGGGTGCGTTTGGGCAGGTGTACCACTGCAAGTCTTCCAATGTCCAGGGTTTGTGGTCAGGATTGACGGGATACTCAGTGAAATGCACAGGGCCAAATGGAGCGTTGGGTGGACAGTAGTAGTCAAAGGCTTTGGTTTTTTCAACTGGAGTCTGATTATCTATCCCAGTGGATGGGTACTGACACTTGAGTGTATGCAGATAGAAGAGTATCAAAAATAGATATGGAAACAGATTGGTGAACCAAAGGTTCATAACAACTTTATTTGATAAGAGTTACAATACAGAACTTTTTCAAGTGCTTCTGATTTATATACTTACTCACATGCAGGTGCCTCTGGGCATTCTTCTGGTGCTATCTGTGTAGCAAGGCTTGGCATCTTGGGCTCTACTGTTTGGTTGGCTGCTTCACAGTCATTTTTGGGGTTTTCAGAAACAGTTGTTTGGCTTTTTGGTGGTTTATCTTGGCTTGTCTGGCCATTGATTCTGGCAGGTTTGGCTTCTGGGGTTTTGGGGGGAGGGGTTTCCCAATTTAATCACCATTTTTGGACTGGCTTGACAGGCTCTCCTGAGTCCAAAGAACTTGATTAAGAAAGGGATCCCCAATTGGGGACCCCAAATTACTTAATGGAGGGTGGGCTTAAAATGGGAGCACTGGGCAGCTAAAATTAGCCTGCCTAGGCCCAGCCAAACTTATCAAGGCTTGGGCGTAGCTTTTGGGGCCCAGAACAGGCCCCTCAGCTGCCACCAGGTCAGGAATGATTCCTGCACCTGGATTTGCTTCAAAAAGCAAAAATCCAGGTGCAAGTGAATCTCCCCGCCCGCTAGCCCTGCCTGGTGGCTAGGAGTGGGTTCAATTCCCGTCCAGGGCTTTGAAATTGTTACTTTTGTAACAATAGGTTTTAAAACTACTGTATGAGACACCTGTTCAGCTGCTCTACTCTGCCATTAGCCTGAGGGTGATATGGTGTAGTTACCATGTGTTTAACTTCATTCTTGGTAAGGTAAACATTTGTATCTTCTAAGGCCAACTCTTTATCTCTGTTGGTAATCAGCAGTTCTGGATTTCCAAACTTACTGTAAATTCAGAACCTGAACATAAAAATGCAGAATTGTCAAATCCTTGGTCCAAATTTCAAATCACTTTTACAGGATGGCCTTTTTTAATTAAATTTAACTCTTGGTTTTTATTTGGATTTTTAAAAACACAGGAACTCATAGATACTTTGCAAAGTTCAAGTCAAACTGCATATTTACTATGGACAAAATGAATTAACTGGAATCATATTTGAAGTGTTCAAATCCATCAACCATTTTCATTAAGTTTACTATGTTTTTTGGAATTGCAGAATTGTCAAATCCAAGAACCAAATTTCAAATCACTTTTGAATGCCACTAGTAAACTCAAATAATAATTGCGGGAACTGGAATCCAAATTTAATGTACAGTAAGAAACTAGAACAAATCAACCCAAATCAAGAAGCTCCACTCTGGATAAAATCAAATAAAAAATCCAATCTCAACAACCATGTTTAAACATTAAATTAAGTGAAATGCAAAATTGTCTAAACTGGAAATGATGCAATATTCTGCACTCTAAATCACTAATATAGCAACCATAAAACCATATAATGATATATGAGCTACTCTCCTGATGACGCAGAATTTTTTTAAAAGTTTTTTGGCCCCAGTGTAGCCAGGGGCCAAACAAACTTCTTTTCAAGGAAAAAAGGAGGGGAAAAGATAAACCATCAGTTTACTACACTATGTATTCATATATTGCTATTAAAGATACTTGATTACAGTAGATTTTAAAAAATGCTATTATAAAATAGAATTATATATTACAATCTATTTTTACCATGTTGTCTTTTCCTTGGTGTGTTGATAGTTCATTTGCTGTTGATAATGTGCTTGCGTTTAATTGGATAGTTTCACCTCCAGTTGCCTCTCCAAGACCAGCTAGTCTTGGGGAGGCAACTTGATTTCCTATTGCCAAGGCAACTGGAGGTGAAACTATCCAATTAAACGCAAGCACATTATCAACAGCAAATGAACTATCAACACACCAAGGAAAAGACAACATGGTAAAAATAGATTGTAATATATAATTCTATTTTATAATAGCATTTTTTAAAATCTACTGTAATCAAGCATCTAAATTTTAGCCGTCCTAAAATGGAATAGGGTGCGTTTTGAGAATGCCTATTATTCCTAAAAGAATTAGCACAAATCCACTCTAGATCCTTTGACATCCTTTTTAAGACACTCATAAATTATATTTGTTTCAAATTCCTTGCAATTATGATTTGAAACTTGGTTCTTGGATTTGACATTCCTGCAATTTCAGATTTGTTAATTTTTACATTTGTCTATGATTTGTTTTATATACAGGAAATCTCAAATTTTACATTAGAATCCTGCATTTCTGATTCATGTATCCTGCATTTGTTTGCTGAGTTTTGTCTTTTGTTAGTTGAGTTATCTGCTCAAGGGATTTGAAATTTTCCAATTTAAATAAATCAAAAAAGTAAAAAATAAATGGTTGATTTTATTAAATATTTTAATTTTCACTCAGCGCCCGCAAGTGATTCAAAATTTGGACCAAGGATTGGAAAATCCCGCATTTTTACGTTCAGGCTCTGAATTTACAGTACTGATGATTTCTCTACCAATAAATTGGTGCACATCATTGTCAGTGTGTGTCTTAACAGCTTGAGCCACTGGACAGAGGGTGGCAAAATCAATGGCAGTAAGGGTGTATTTCTTGTTGTGTTTTACTAGCATTGTGTCAGGAAGCCAGGCATAGGTAGAGGCATTGGTTGGCTTGGGTCAGAATATGGCCAGGCCAGAGGGTAATGCCCACCATAGGATGGGTGCTAACTTGATAATATAGGAAACAGATTGCCCAAGCAAAGACCAGGGCACTGAATTGGACACTATGGTGTTTACCATTCCTGTCAAAGTAATGTAGAGTACTCCAAACAGTTGGGTAGACATAGTCTCAGCCGCAGTGGGGGTCTCCATTGGGCAGTTGGGTCACAGGTTTAAGGGCAGAGTCATGGGAACAAAGTAGGAAGACAGATAATTGTACTTCTCTTTGAACAATCTGGGCAGCCTCTTGTACCACTTTCCTTCACGTCCTATGTATTCAGTTTCTCTAGTCCTTGCCAAGGAATCAGTAATGAGGACAGTCTCCAAGTCATACTCTGTGTAGGCAGGGTTGGGAAGGTATTTGGTAAAATGTACAGGTCCAAAAGGGGCTCCTGGGGGATGGTATAGTACCTGGGGAGGGTCAGCAGGTTGGTCTCCAGAGGGGGCGTTTGCCTGATGGTCTACTTAGCTGGAGTTAAGAAGGAAGATCACTAAGACTAGATAAGGTAAGATTTGTTTGAACCAAAGGTTCATAAAACTTTATTATCAAAAAAGGACAATATGTGTCAGGGAACCAACCCTGATCAGCCGGCTTGCTAGTGTTTGGGAACTGGCAGGTAACAGACTGGGTGGGCAGAGCCCACCAAAGGATTAGTGCTAACTTAATGAAGTAGGACATTGACTTGCCCACCCACAACCACAGACCTGTAAGAGAGGGGGGCTAGACTAACAAAGTCTGGCTCCCATCCTGGTAGGACCAACCACCAGGATGCCATCCAATGCAAGACTGGGATAGCCACTTGAAGGGACCTCCCAAAGGAGACCGGATGTGAAAGGGGAGGGAAGTATGCATCCAAAGCCATGACCAAGGCTCCAGTAAGTAACCACAGAGAGCAATCCCAAGTATAAGGTACCTCTGGATCTGACTCAAGGATTTGGTGCAAGGGGATAGGAAGGATGCTGAACCTGCTGCAGGGGAAGGATTGACCAAGTCAGAAGAAGGAGTCTCAGTAGTACCGGATTCTAAAGGGGGCAACAATTCTTCAGCATAAGAAGACAACCAAGGGAACAAACCATAAGATACTGAGTTGGTGGGAACCTGGGTGAGATGTCCAATTACATTTACAAACAGACCAGGAATAAACTCAGAAGATTGAGTAATCAAGGAAATTTTGCTCCAAAAGACAGGGTTGGAGGACCAGAACAATAGAGAAATAGGCACCAGTATCCACGTAGCCATCTTGTACTAAGGAGACAACATTATTTCAGCGGGGTGCCCTTTTTGCTAAAACTTCCAGGTGGATGGACCAAGTGCACAGGTAAATAACAGGGAATGGTCCAAATTAATATACCCAGAACAACTCCCAACAAAAAAAACAACAGGCAGGCAGGCCAGGGAAAGCAGGAGGCAGGAACAACATCAGGTGTTGAGACAATTACCTTTATTATTAAGCAAACTTCAAAAATACAAAAAGATTTGCAAAGTCAGGAGTTTATTCAACAATTGGAATTGGTAAGCAAGGGACCTGACATCCCATGCTTCCATTTTATGTAAAGGGGGAGGTGATAGGACAGGGTGTTATGAAAGGGGCTATCAGAGTGCAATCTAAAGGGGAGCCTATTAAAGACCACTGGCCAATCTTATCCTGGTTTGAGACCAAGAAAAATAGGGGCCGCAGGCCCAGATGTAAGACTCAGTCCTTCAATTAGCTAGGAGCCTTCTGAGGACTCAGGGTGCACATTTCCCTTAATGCCTTCCTCTGATGTCTCCACCGGAAAGCTCTGGAACCCAATTATTTTTGGCCAAAGGACTTCCAGGCCGGAGGAATTGGCTACCTGGGACACCACTGATTGCGGGATTTGATACCCAATTTCCCCGGGAAGCAGATTAGGCCTTTCAGGCTCCATGCAGCCTGCATTTTTCTGTTGGTCTGCTAGTTTTTTCAGGACCAGGCAACACCAGGACAACAAGCAATCTAGCTGAATTAATGTCTCCTCCGCAGTTGGAGAGGACTCCAAAGGAGAAATGGGAACTTTGGCCAGGAAGGCCAACACAAAGTGTTCATCCACTGTGTGGACCAAGTCCTCCAGGTTTTGGAGGGGTTTTGACTGCACGTAGGCCACTTTTTTGATAGTCTGGGAAATACATCCCAATCCAGGGCCAAAGGTGGGCCACAGAACTTTAAAGGACTGGCGGCTGGGACAATAGTATCTATTACTCCCGTGAGAGTAATATATACAATTCCAAAAAGCTTGTTGGTATGGTCCAGTGGGAGCTCAGCGGCGGAGGCAGGTATTGGTTTGGGGGTGACAGGCGGTTCCATGTCCATTTGGTAGATGGGAAGGAAGTTGTATTTATCTCTGAACAGGCGGGGCTTGGTAATGTACCAAGGGCCTTCTTGGTTGTTCCTGGTTAACTCGGTAGTTCTGGCCAATGGATCCCAGGCTAGTATGTTGTTGGCAGTGTAGTCCTTGTACTCAGGCTTTAAGGGGTACTCTGTGAAATGGACAGGACCAAAGGGAGCACCTGGCAGGCGGTACATAGATGGCGGGCTGGCAGGGGGGTCAGACAATCTTGGGTTTAACTGGAAGATGTCAAGAATAAAATACGGCAATAGTTGGGGAAACCAAAACCTCATAACCTTTATTTAAAAATGATGATGGGGGTTGATCTTGGCCTGGCAGGTATTTATACCACACTGTCAGGCTTCACTACCTGGTTGGGTTTTCTGGGCTTGGGCAGGTTGGCATTGGGGGTCTCAGATGGCAGTGTGGCGCTTGGCACTGGCGGTTTGCCACTGGCCGCTTTGGGATGAGAAGACTTTGAATCATTATGTTTGTCAATTTGGGTATTGGGTGCCTCTTTGGGTTCAGTGCCTCCCCTGGGACTTTGGGGAAGTTTGGAATAACTCTCATGGAGAAACTTGCACATTTCACTGAGCAGACCGCTGGTGTCAGGCGTTGGCACCTCAGGGAAATTCTTGGCATCTTGCACTGGCAGTTTGCTTGCAGAATCCTGCAGGACAGCTAAGGATTTTGGTCCTGGCGGGCTGGTAACAACTTTATCAATCAGTAGTGGGTTGTTAGGTTCCCAGCAAGTGGGTCTGGCGGTCCGCAAAGGGTTTTGTCCAGGGTTTGACTCTGGTTCTGTATTTTGAGATTTAGGAGCATTCAAATTGTCATTCCTGACAATATGGTCATCACCATACCTCTGGGGCTTTTATATCATGGGTCTTTGCTTCTTCAATTTTTTCTTGGTTCAGGTTTGCAGACAAGGCACTAGCGGGGCATGGATCTTGGCTTAGAGGTTTGAGGGTAACAGATCCAGGTAGTGCCTGCTCTGGTGAATAGAAGTGGCAATGCTTTGTTCCGCCATCATTGTTCACTATGTCACCTGAGTAGTTCAATTGTACTACCCATTCTGGACGGAAGACTGGCAGTTGCTGGTGGTCATTAGCAGAGTTAAAAGTAGGTTTTGTTTTAACCTCCTTAAGGCAAGCTACAACCTCTGCATAGGTCTGGATCTTTGGTGGTGCAAGGTTGGCATCAATCTGGTGACCATTCGGGGAATTGTCCTTGGGAGACTGGCAGGTCTTGGAGTAACTCATCAACTCAGGATTGCAATTTAACAAGTGGGTGGGTTCCTGTCCACTTTGTGTGGCTCAAGTAGTCTTTGGAGAGTCAGGGTCCAATTCCAGGGTCTCCAATGTTGATTTTGAACCTCCAGTATTGACGCTTGGCAGGTTGACAGGTTTCTATTCCCCCTGTTTGGGGTCATCTATCTCTGGTGGTCCAGGACTTGACCCAACTTGCAGTTGGGCAGTTCCCTGTCCACTCTGGTCAACATAAGGCTTTCCCTGAGACCCAGGTTTCAATTTACAGGCTTTAAATACAAGTATTGAAATGTCATTCATGACATCATCCCCTTCCTTCCTGGGGGTCCCATCCTTCCTAGTCTTTTTTGCAGGGTATTGTTAGATGGCCAGCTGGGCGTTGGGTAGGTTGCTTAACGGCTCCCAGGTGCTTTCCTTGGGCGGGTATCCCTTCCATTTGACGTAGTACTGTGGCGTTTTGTAGTGGGTGTGGTCTCCATGAATATATTCAGCTTCATATTCCTCAGAGTGTCCTACTTGGATGGGAGGTGGGTCAGTCTTGAGTTTCTGGTGGGGTAGGGAGTTTCCTTCTTTTTTGAAGAGTACCGCACAGTGGAAGACATTATGTATCTTCCACAAGGGGGTAATTCTAGTTTAAATGCTACTTCACCCACTAGCTTGGTGATCTTGTAGGGCCTTCTCCTTTGGTGGGCTAACTTACAACAGGGGACTGTCAGAGGCACGTTTTTCAAATCCAAATATACTTCATCCCCTATCTTCAATGGTTTTCCAGGAATCCTTTTTTTTGTCAGAAAAAGCCTTGTAAGTTGGGACAGCTCTGGTCAGATCCTTAAGACAGGTTTCTTGGGTGTTGTGTATCTGTTCAATCCAGGTTTGCCCTGACGTGTTTGTCTCTTTACCACCAATGCTGGGGTCCCAAGATCAGTCAAACCCATGATTAGCTTTAAAGGGGGACATTCCGGTGGATGCATGGTCTTTGCTGTTATAGGAGTACTGTGCCATGGGTAGCATCTTGGCCCAGTTATCTTGGTTAGTGTTGGCGTAGCATTGTAGGTATTGTTCAAGTATTTGATTCACTTGTTCAGTCTGGCTGTTGGTCTGCAGATGGTAGGAAGTGGATACACAGCGCTTTACTCCTAAGTTTTTCATCACCTGATTCTAATAGTTGGAGGTGAACTGGGGGCCTCTGTCAGTGATGATTTCTGCCAGGGTGCTGTGTTGGGTTAGGATGCAGTTGTGGAAGTGTCTAGCTGTCTCAGCGGCAGTGCAGTGGGTGGTGGTGGGACAAAATAGGATATTTTAGTAAACCTATCTACTATGACTAAAATGGCATTGAACCGATTTGAAGGGGGCAGTTCTACAATATGGGTCATTATTTGTTAGATTAAGCCAAGGCGCCAGCTTAAGCATTTCAAAGCCTTTTAACTTCTTTGGTATCATTTAAGTCATAAAGTTATGTTTTTTGAACATTAGTATAATGTTTAGTTTACTGAAGAAAAGTTTAATAGTGTAAAATATACAAATAATATAAATAAATCTTATTTCTATTAGCTGTATTTTT